>WNWK01015679.1:0-47128 GCA_009830355.1 Cherax destructor
GGGATAGAGGGAGGGAGGTGGTAGAAATACCTTGGGGTGCAGTGTGGGAGTAGATGGTTGTGGGGGCTTTTATGGGGCAGTTGAAGGAGGCTGGCTGTTGGCTCAGGTTACAGGTGTGATTTTGTGTGTTAGAATACTATCCTAATATTATGCTAGAATTTTACTAGTACTACTTCTAAAGCGAATAGTACTACTAAGCTAAGCTAAGACAAACCCAAGTGTTAGTGTGTGTGATCGTGTGTGTGTGTGTTTGTATACATGTCTCATATGCGCGCTCTTGCCACCTCATCCTCAGATTCTACCTATCTAGTATAGCTGCTAATTCTAAAAGACTACTAAACACTGCTACTAAATGTTACTACTTATATAGCTGATAATAATATTATTGCTAATACAAGAACAACAGTATGGTATAATACATCTATACTTCGACTAATTCAAGTGTATGTGTGTGCGTGCGTGTGTATGCATGTGTACATGGTTGGTAGCAGGTGCGCCCTTTATCCACCACTACCCTAGCTTATCTTCCTACCTATGAAGTACATATGAAATCAGCTCTCCCGAGCAGGGATTCTCCCCACAGCCGTCAGCATATTAGGGCCAGGAGAACCGTGCAAACCACAACTAGGATTTTGTACATTAGGTCTGATGTCTGCTGGATCTGCTCTCTGTTGGCCGGGATTCTCCTGTCGGTGGCACCTTCTGGGTACTTTACCTCTTCGTTTCTTGTCTGTTGGACTCACTGTATACAATCACCGGGTTCCTCACAGCTTGCCTTGCACTTGTCTCAATTACTTGGGTACCTCTAGTATATATATTCCCCACTATGATATAGACCAATACGATAAAGTCACCACTTCCTGCTGTGTGGCAACCGTTGATTAGGCCTATCTCCCAAGCCGTCTCCCCTCACCAGGTTTCACTGGCACTCTTACACTTTGCACTATTTAATGAGTTGTTTTTCCTTTGTGATAACTCATATTTTCCTGCTTTTTGGTTTTAAATGAATATGACACTTTGGCCTGTGTCCACGCCTATGTGTTGCACTCGGATTCCCTCTAGGACCACTCGATAAGACCCAATTTAGCAGATCTCAAAAATGCTCATGACTTCACACCCTAAGTGTTAGTTAGTTAACATTTTGTCCTAGGCACATGTCGATTAGACACTAGGCCTGTTGTATGTATGTGTGTGTGTGTGTGTAACGAAACACTTCGAAATGTTTCGGCCCCACCGGGAATTGAAACCGGGCCCTCCGTGCGTGAAGCAAGAGTGCTAGCCACCATGCCATCGGGGCGTAGTGTGTGTGTACTCACCTCACCTCACCTAGTTGTGGTTGCAGGGGTCAAGACATAGCTCCTGGCCCCGCCTCTACACTGGCCGCTACTGGGTCACTCTCCCTGTGCCATGAGCTTTATCATACCTCTCCTTAAAGCTATGTATGGAACCTGCCTCCACTACATCTCTTCCCAAGCTATTCCACTTCCCGACCACTCTGTGACTGAAGAAATACTTCCTAACATCCCTGTGATTCATCTGAGTCTTCAACTTCCAACTGTGTCCCCTTGTTGCTGTGTCCCATCTCTGGAACATTCTGTCTCTGTCAACCTTGTCAATTCTTCTCAGTATTTTATATGTCGTTATCATGTCCCCCCTTTCTCTCCTGTCCTCCAGTGTCATCAGGTCGATTTCCCTTAACCTCTCCTCGTTGGACATACCCCTTAGCTCCGGGACTAGTCTTGTTGCAAACCTTTGCACTTTCTCGAGCTTCTTTACGTGCTTTACTAGATGTGGGTTCCAAACTGGTGCTGCATACTCCAGTATGGGCCTAATGTACACAGTGTACAAGGTCCTGAACGATTCTTTTTTAAGATGTCGGAATGCTGTTCTTAGGTTGCTAGGCGCCCGTATGCTGCAGCAGTTATTTGGTTGATGTGCGCCTCATGAGATGTGCCTGGTGTTATACTCACCCCAAAATCTTTTTCCTTGATTAAGGTTTGTAGTCTCTGGCCCTCTAGACTGTACTCTGTGTGCGGTCTTCTTTGCCCTTCCCCAATCATCATGACTTTGCACTTGGTGGGGTTGAACTCCAGGAGCCAATTGCTGGACCAGGCTTGCAGCCTGTCCAGATCCCTTTGTAGTTCTGCCTGGTCCTCGTCCGATTGAATTCTTCTCATCAACTTCACATCATCTGCAAACAGGGACACTTCGGAGTCTATTACTTCCGTCATGTCGTTCACAAATACCAGAAACAGCACCGGTCTTAGGACTGACCCCTGTAGAACCCCACTCGTCACCGGCTTCCACTCTGACACCTCGCCACGTACCATGACTCGCTGCTGTCTTCCTGACAGGTATTCCCTGATCCATTGTAGTGCCTTCCCTGTTATCCCTGCCTGGTCTTCCAGCTTCTGCACTAATCTCTTTTGTGGGACTGTGTCAAACGCCTTCTTACAGTCCAGGAATATGCAATCTACCCACCCCTCTCTCTCTTGTCTTACTGCTGCCACCCTGTCATAGAACTCCAGTAGGTTTGTGACACAGGATTTCCCGTCCCTGAAACCGTGTTGGCCGTCGTTGATTAGCTCATTCCTTTCTAGGTGCTCCACCACTCTTCTCCTGATAATCTTCTCCATGACCTTGCATACTATACATGTCAATGACACTGGTCTGTAGTTTAGTGCTACATTTCTGTCTCCCTTTTTAAAAATTTGAACTACATTTGCTGTCTTCCATGCCTCAGGTAGTTGCCCTGTTTCGATAGACGTGTTGAAGATTGTTGTTAGGGGTACACATAGCTCCTCTGCTCCCTCTCTCAGGACCCATGGAGAAATGTTATCCGGCCCCATCGCCTTTGAGGTATCTAGCTCGCTTAGTAGCCTCTTCACTTCCTCCTCAGTTGTGTGTATTGTGTCCAGCACCTGATGGTGTACCCTACCTCTCCTCCTTTCTGGAGGCCCTTCTATTTCCTCTGTGAACACCTCTTTGAATCTCATGTTGAGCTCCTCACACACTTCGTGGTCATTTCTTCCGACCTCCCCTCCATCCTTCCTCAGCCTGATCACCTGGTCCTTGACTGTTGTTCTCCTCCTGATGTGGCTGTACAACAGCTTTGGGTCAGATTTTGCTTTCACTGCTATGTCATTCTCGTATTGTCTTTGGGCCTCAATTCTTACCTGTGCATATTCATTTCTGGCTCTATGACTGCTCTCCTTATTCTCCTGGATCCTTTGCCTTCTATACTTCTTCCATTCCCTGGCACACTTGGTTTTGGCTTCCCTGCACCTTTGGGTGAACCATGGGCTCATCCTGGCTTTTTCACTTTTCCTGTTACCCTTGGGTATAAACCTCTCCTCAGCTTCCTTGCAAATTGTTGTCATATATTCCATCATCTCGTTTACCGACTTCCCTGCCAGCTCTCTGTCCCACTGAACTCCGTGCAGGAAGTTCTTCATGCCCACGTAGTCACCTTTCTTATAGTTTGGCTTCATTCTTGCAGCCCTTCCTGCTTCCCCCTCCACTTGTAACTCTACTATGTAGTCGAAGCTTAGAACCATATGATCACTGGCCCCAAGGTGGCTTTCATGTGTGATGTCCTCAATATCTGCGCTACTCAAGGTGAATACTAGGTCCAGTCTCGCTGGTTCGTCCTCTCCTCTCTCTCTCTGGTAGTGTCCCTTACATGTTGGTACATGAGATTTTCCAGTACCACCTCCATCATTTTAGCCCTCCATGTTTCTTGGCCCCCATGTGGTTCTAAGTTCTCCCAATCGATTTCCTTATGGTTGAAGTCACCCATGATCAGTAGCTTCGCCCTGCTTGCATGAGCCCTTCTGGCCAATTCGGCCAGTGTGTCAACCATCGCTCTATTACTCTCATCATACTCTTGCCTGGGCCTCCTGGTGTTCTGTGGTGGGTTATACATCACTGCAATTATCACCTTTGGACCTTTGGACTGAATTGTTCCTATTATACAATCTCCTGCTTCTCCTCTGTCCCCTCTCTCCAGCACATCAAAATCCCATCTGTTTTTGATCAGCAGTGCCACTCCTCCACCCTTTCTGTTCCCTCTGTCTTTCCTCAGGATCTGGTATCCTGATGCCTCTTTGATTCTTTCATGCCACTCCTCCCACTTATTCGTTATTCCATCTGTGTTCGTGTACCATACATTCAGTTTCCTCTCCAACACTGTGTTTTGGGGGGTCTGTGGGGGTGGGGGCCCTGGCGGTGTGCTGTGGGATTCTACAGCATAGTGAGGGGTGGGGGATGTAAGTGTGGATTGTAGTCTGTGTTGGGATAGCGTGTTTGGTTTTGGGTTTCTGGGGAGGGGTTTGTGTGTGCTCGCTCTTGTTGCTCTTCCCTGTTCTGGTTGGTTTCTGCTGATTCTGTCTGTCTCTCTTTTCCCAGCTCCTTTCGCTTTTGCCTCCACTCCCTCAGCTGCTGTCGTTCTGTTTTTGTTCTGTCCCGGTCTAGGAACACCCTTCTGTATGCTGACGATTCCTTCAGCCATGGTTTCTCTTGCAGGATCCTGTTTCGCACTGTTTCTGTCTTCAGGATCAGCTTGACTGGCCGTTTTCTCCCCTTCACGTACCCCCCTATTCTCTGAAAATTTACTATCTCAGACATGTCCTCTTCGCCTATTTCTCTAATGACGTTCTCAATCTCCTGTCTTTCCTCCTGCCGTCTTTCATTGTGTGTCCTTAATTCACTCTCCTGAAGCCCATGAATAAACACTGACTTCTCCCTCTCCGCCTCCCATCGCCTTTCCCTCCATCTCTCCGCAATGTTTTCCTGTAGCTCTTGGCGTCCTGGTCGTGCCTCTCTTACCACACCACCCCTGCTCCCAGCTGCTCTCCCCCTTCATTCCCTGGCCCTTCTTGGACTGATAGGGCCTTAGCGTAGTTCATGTCTCCTTCTTTCCCGTTGGGTTCCTTGTTCGATGAGGATGTGCCAGCTTCAGATGCTATGTCCTCTCTGGTCCATACCCCTGTAACTTGCTTCAGCCTATTTACCTCACATTCTAGGGCCCTTATCCTGGCTACTGCAGCTTCGACTTGTGACTCCCATTTCTTCTTCTCCTCCTCCAACCTCCCTTCCAATTTTGCACAAAGCTCTGCCTCCATCCTTTTTTCCATTTTTGCAGAGACCTCACCTAGTTTACTCTCCCACTCTTGTTCCATCCTTATGCATTGCTCCTCCATCCATTCCTCCCTACCAGAGCCATTCTCTTCTGTTCCCCTGGGCCTTCGAGTTCCCCTCTGAGACACCATCGTTAGCTGTAGTTGTGTGTGTGTTCGGGGAATTGTAGGGATTAAGCTGTATCTTGTGTGTGTTCGGGAAAGTGTAGGGTTAAAGGGGGGAGAGGTTTAAGAGGGAGAGTGATGGAAGGGTGGAGAAAGGGGGGAAGGGTCCTGTAGGTATAAGGGGTGGAAAGGAAGGAGTTAAAGAAAAGAGTGGGAATAGAGGGGAGGGAGGGAGAGGGAGAGAAAAAGGGGAGAGGAGCAAAAGAGAGAAGGGAGAGGGGAGAGATGGAGAGAGATTATGGCAGTGTGGGAGTGGGTGGGTTGTAAGGGGGAGAGGGAGGGGTCCAGGGAGAGTGATGGGAGGGTGGAGAAAGAGTGGGAAGGGGGCTAAAGGGAGAAGGGGTGAAGGGGAGGAAGGAAAAAGAGTGGGAAATGGAGGGACAGGGAGAGGAAGAGAAAATGTAGAGGGGAAAAAGCAAGAGAGGAGAGAAAGTTATAGTGAGAGGGAGAGGGAAAGTGTGGGGAAGGTGTGGGTGGGTGTTGTTAGTTGTAAGGGGAAGGGAAAGTGTGGGGGAGGTGTGGGTGGGTGTGGGATTGGAGATGCCAGTGAGGGGAGAATGGGGGTGGATGAGGGGAAGAGGGAGGTAAAAAGGGGATAGGGAGGGGGGTAAGAGGGAGAGGGAAGAGGGAAGAGAGATGAGGAGATAAGAGAGGGTGTAGAGTGGGTGTGGGTGGGTGTGGGATTGGAGATGCCAGTGGGGGGAGAAAGGAGGGGTAGAGGGAGGGGGTGGGTGAGTCCTAACGGTCAACCGCTTGTGTTTATAACCTGTGTCCCGAGACTCTCCTCTCTTCAGTTCTTATGCTAATATAATATTATTAATACTTATGCTAAGATACTAAGATACTAAGCTACTATCACAAGTGTGTGTGTGTGTGTGTGTGTGTGTGTGTGTTCGTGTGTGTGTGTGTGTTCGTGTGTGTGTGTGTGTTAGTTACCATTTTGTCCTAGGCACATGTCGATTTGACACTAGGCCTGTTGTATGTATGTGAGTGTGTGTGTGTGTAAGGAAACACTTCAAAATGTTTCCGCCCCGTCGGGAATAGAACCCGGGCCCTCCGTGCGTGAAGCGAGAGCTTTTACCACTAGGCCACCGGGGCTGTATGTGTGCGTGTGCGTGTGTGTGTGTGTGTGCGTGTGTGTGTGTGTGTGCGTGTGTGTGTGTGTACTCACCTAATTGTGGTTGCAGGGGTCGAGACTCAGCTCCTGGCCCCGCCTCTGCCCTGCCCGCTCCTGGGTATCTGCTCTCCCTGCTCCATGAGCTTTATCATACCTTGTCTTAAAACTATGTATGGTTCCTGCCTCCACTATGTCTTTCTCTAGACTATTCCACTTCCTGACTACTCTGTGGCTGAAGAAATGCTTCCTAACATCCATTTGACTCATCTGAGTCTTCAGCTTCCAGTTGTGTCCCCTTGTTTCTGTGTTCCCTCTCTGGAACATCCTGTCACTGTCTACCTTGTCGATTCCCCGCAGTATTTTGTATGTCGTTATCATGTCTCCTCTGACCCTTCTTTCCTCCAGTGTTGTTAGTCTTATTTCCCTCAACCTTTCTTCATAAGACAGACCCCTGAGTTGTGGAACTAACCTTGTCGCAAACCATTGCACTTTCTCTAGTTTCTTTACGTGCTTGACCAGGTGTGGGTTCCAGACTGGTGCTGCATACTCTAGTATGGGCCTGACGTACACGGTATACAGTGTCTTGAACGATTCCTTGTTAAGGTAACGGAACGCTAATCTTAGGTTTGCCAGTCGCCCATATGCTGCCGCAGTTATCTGGTTGATGTGTGCCTCCGGAGACGTGCTTGGCGTTATACTCACTCCAAGGTCTTTCTCCTTTGCCGAGGTTTGTAGCCTTTGTCCGCCTAGCGTGTACTCTGTCAGCGGTCTTCTTTGCCCTTCTCCGATCCTCGTGACTTTGCATTTGGAGGGATTGAATTCGAGAAGCCAGTTGCTAGACCAGATGTCGAGCTTGTCCAGGTCTGTTTGCAGCCCTGCCTGGTCCTCTTCCGATGTGTGTGTGTGCGTGTGTGTGTGTGTGTGTGTGTGTGTGTGTGTGTGTGTGTGTGTGTGTGTGTGTGTGTGTGTGTAAGTAAAGTTAGGTTGTAAAGGTACAGTTCTCGTCTTACCTTTGTATAGGAAATCTTTATCAGACTGCCTCTCAGGGAGGTTATAGGACGTAGGAAGGAACCAGTATATAGAATCTGAGCTTGATCCAGACAGCCTACAGTATACAGCTCGTAGCCGCCACCGTCAGCAAGTCTCGCCTCCTTCACCAGTCCCCTACACCTCTTTGAACATACCTAAGTCATTATCCATTGAAATATATCCGCCAAGAAAATAATTATGTGCCATAAAAGAATTGGTGCTTTAATGACCAATGGATATCAGATTATTATATATTAAGAAGGAGAAATATGAAAAATTGTCTATAATCATACTGTGAATCATCATCATACTCACATTACCATACAAGTCTTCAAGAAGGACCAGACGTACTGCTAGTGGGATGCTAGGACACAACTTTCTAGCTAAGATGTTGCCTCCCACTGGGGCCAGCATCAGTGTGTCCGACTGAAGATTAAGGTTAGTAAGTGGTTTGTAATGCCCAATACTTATGTAGCCTTTGAAATATACTTCTTGGAGATGAATCAGAATTAGCAGTTAATGTATTCAGTTTATTTGCATGTATCGACAATGATGAAGCAAGGAAGTACAAAGAGAGGAATTTATTTGTTTAGGAACGTGATGGTAATAAAAGATGAAAAATCCATTGGAACATATCTGATAATAATTTTTGGAGAGTCCAAGTAGTAAGGAAGAGTATTGAATAATGTATCTGAAGTATGATTTTATATAAACAATATGTTCTGTCTATATTCCTACCAAGCTCAGAATAATTGAGTTAATACCAACACTCAAATTCCGTAATTCTTACAAATAAATTAACACTTGCATATCCACTAATTTTTATACTTCATACTAGTTAATACTTACACTTCCAAATATTCCTCTTGAGAGAAGCTAAAAGTAAACACACTTTTCAAATATGAATGCATATATTATTTTTATTTTTTATTATTATCATATCGGCCGTTTCCCACCAAGGCAGGTATTAAATGATTATTTAATTCTAACAAAAAGTCTTTCAGATGCTGTAATACTTTTCTGATACTCATCACTAGGTGACAAGAACAATTCTTTTCAAACCTAACCAGAATATTCAGGACACAATGTGTTTTGTCACTCACCTCTCAAATCTACTAACCTTTTTCACTGCTTTTGTTTACCTCAGTCCTATCCATTCCCCATTCCTACCATGTCTTATGCTTTAACCTACCTAACACCTCCCCTTTCCTACCATGCCTTATGCTTTAACCTACCCAACACCTCCCCATTCCTACCATGTCTTATGCTTTAACCTACCTAACACCTCCCCTTTCCTACCATGCCTTATGCTTTAACCTAGCTAACATCTCATTCTTGCCACCCATCATGACCTTCCCAAAAGAAATCAATGACTTAAAGCATATAATATAAAATAAAATTTACTTAACACAAAAACAACCAAATTTCGACTTTCCATGATGAATTTTACGTAGAATTCAAAATTTCTTTAACAATTAATCATAGTGATCTTATGACATTCTTATTCATATTTAATATTATTGTTCCTAATATTTCAGTATTTCCTTAAAACATAAAACCTTAAATATATGCAATTAATATATTATCAAATATAAAATTTCAGCGTCCAAGTTATTATTATTGTATATTAAGGCATTATGGGTAGCATAACTGAAGGACATTGTGAGGAGGAGGTGTTGATTCACCGGGAAATCTCCCGGCCCGGGTCTTGACCAGATGGCGACCCGGCTCCGGCTCCCTGGCGTGGGAGTAGCAGAGACCTAAGTCTCCCATGTTAGGGGATACCCCTCAGCGGTGGGACCAACTGGTCCCAGGCCTAGCCATATTCGCCCACAAGCACGAGGCAGGTAGGTAGATAGTTGCCAGGCCCCTCTGGTCTGCCACCTTCCCCGCCCCAAGGAGGCTGACGGGAAGGGTAGGCTTGCGAGCCGCAGATGGTAGCAAGCTCCAGCCTTGGCACCTACCCTGCCCTAGAAGGGCTGGGCATGGTGATCGACCGGACATTGTGAGTGTTCAAGGAATGAATTATAAAAGTGGAGAAGCGTAAAGAAGCTCATATTAATATAGTAATGTAAAAAGAGTAAGTTATAATTTAGGCTTCAAATGAGGCTCTCTTCACGAGACTACAAACTATATGGTGTTAACTTTTTGCATGAAGGATTGCGAAATGTAAGTCAGATAACTTAATTCTGGAGTTGAAATTAGGTCTTGATTACGAACAAAGTTTAATACAGAAAATTAATCATGTGCTAGTAGATGTTTTAAACTATGCACGTGCTAGCAGGTGTTTTAAACTATGCACGTGCTAGCAGGTGTTTTAAACTATGCACGTGGGCAAACCCACTTAATAATCTTGCAAGTCCATCAACTTAATTAAATAATTAATAGTTCATAAACCATACCACGGAAATGCTGACATCTATTTTTGTAAGTGACTAAGATGCAGTAAGAATCCATGACCAGTTCCTCTATCAGAAAGAATCTGGTTTTAAAATCTTATGTATTTGTTTTCTTGCCCGACAATGGGCTGCTGTGAATGGGGAGTCATATATTCGAACTTTTTGATTCTCAGCTACATTTAAATAGTGTAGTTATTATATTATATTTACATATTTACAATACTGTGCAGCATTACCACTCAACTAACTTTGAAATTTAATCATACTGACTGGTCTTATTTTTTTTATGTAGTTTTTAAAAGAGCCTACCAGAGGTGAAGAAATACTCTGCTAGACCTGGTTTTGTCAAATAACGAAACCCTCATAAATAATCTTAGAGATCACTGAGGATCAAGTGATCATAAATCTGTTTTCGTTCTGCCGATTATAATGAACTAAACAAGGGTTCCCTCCTGTTAGTCTTGACTGGAGTTATCTGTCTAATGATTCTGTTAACTAGTTAATGTTCCAAGTCAGACCGAAACGTTATCAGAAGTTTCTTTCTCCTTCGAGCTGGTTATTTGTGTTTTGTCATCCTACTCTGTACGCTCTCCAGTTCAGTTACATTAATCTGTAGTGACAAAAACTGAACTGCATAATGTAAGTGAGGCCTTAACTTGTGATGTAAGTAGTATAAAATACCTCTTGAACAGGTAACTGAGCAAGACATGTGCAAGTTAGGTATCTATGTTTTTTTAAACCTTTTGACTATGCGGAAGGCTTCTTCAGTCAAATATAAAGGAGAATAACTTAAGAGACAGCAGTGTAATTGCGAGGTAAAGATGATATAGTTAGTCCATCAACCTTGGATATATATTTTCCAGGTGGTCAGTCCCTCAGCCTGGAGAAGAGTTCAGCTCCATGGTCTGGAACAATGTGAAGGTAAAGTATTATGAAGGGTGGCCGCCGGCGCGGGTCTTTTCCAGATAGCGACCCATATTAGGCTTCCCGTTGGGTTTGAGGCACAGCTTTACTCTAGGGTCTTGAGGTAGACGAAGACATTGCTGTCTCCTGCTTTGTAAACGGATATCATACTATGCATTTTCCACTTATTTGGCACTATGCCAATCTGTAGTGATATGTTGATAAGGCTAGGCAAAGGTTTGCCAAGTTTCTTTCTCCTTACGTTCGTTTATAACCATTGGGAACAGTTCATCAGGCCCTGGAATTTATTAGTTTGTAATCTATCTATTTGTCTGAGAACCATGACACTAGTGACTTTGATCGTGCAAAACTTATGTTCATCCTGACCTATATCATTTATTATTTCTGGAATTTTCGTGGTCGCTTCCTGGGTAAAAACTGAGGGGAAATAAGTGTTAAATCTTGAGCACGTTTCTTTGTCACTGTCAATGAGGTGACCTGAGGGGCTTTTGAGTGTTTCTATCTTGTCTTTAATTTTACTACTATATATCTGAAACAAACCTTCTGGGTTAACCCTCGAAACATAAAGGACCCCAACTTTGTCTTGACTTTTTTTGGGGGTTATCCTGGGTTCTTTATACATATGCTGCTATGTATGATAATCTATGTAACTGTATTTGTGTATACCTTAATAAACTTACTTACCTCTTCCCCCAAGCTCATCATTAACCTCATGATTATTAATTAGTGATTCCTTGCTGGCAAGAACCTAGTCAAGCAGGTTATTTCCTCTAGTTGGTTCTGTCATAAACTGTTCTAAAAATCAATCCCGGATCGTATCGCTACACTCAAGATTTGAAGTTAAATTATTCCATTCAATTTGTCTAACGTTAAAATCATTCATTTAACACCTCACTTTCCTGTCTAGATGCCTTATGAATTTCGTCCCATAGAGTTTACTGCGCTGCCTCTCAAGGTTTGGGAAACTGTAGTCGAATAGATTCAGTGCTTTTAATTTTATATCGTGTGTAATGCAACATATGGGAATCATTATTGAAGAAACGTTTCTCCACACAGTGTCTTCATCAGTGTGGAGAAACGTTTCTTCAATAAAGATTCCCATATGTTGCATAATTGTCTCAATCTTCAACCTTTCTTGTTGACCTTATCAGTATGGAATAATTTATTGCCTTGTATATGGCATAAAGATAAATACTTTTCCTAATTTATTTTTATATTTATTAATTTTGAACACAAGTATTTTAAAAACGGAAGAGTGTACATAAACGTTTTTATACGCAATATCTGCTCATTAAAACCGTCGAAAAAATTATAAAGGCTGACCTGTGTTGCTGCCATCAACGCCCAGTCGGGAGGTCCTACCACCAGCACAGCCATTGAGTGCCGTGGAAGAGGCTCTCGTCCGTATAAAAAAGACCAGTTTATTGTTGACCAGAGACACGTATGTTGATGGATGAAGGAGTCATCATCTCCGAGCAGTGCAGGAAAGACTTTCGCACCGACCTCTTGGCATATATAGTGTGGATCCAGGTACACCTCAGTGGTCACTCCCAGGGACCACGAACCACTCATAACATCACAAGTGTCTGAACGCATAAAACAAACGTAATAGTTTATTTTACCTGAAATGCAGATAACTACAGTATTTTTAATCATTCACGAACAGCTGTATAAGAACTGCTTGTCTAAATTGAATTTTCTGTGAAATATATCTCTAACAAGCTTTCACTGCTGCGTTTAAAATAAAAAAAATGATCTTTAATAAAATTATCATGAGTAACACATTTATAGAAAAGTGACCTTTGTGTAATAGACTCATTAAAACTTTATAACTATCTTATTACAGTTTACCTAACACGAGCACACACACACACACACACACACACACACACACACACACACACACACACACACACACACACACACACACACACACACACACAAAACACACACACACACACACACACACACACACAAGTACATATGGAGATACCTCCTCTAGAACTGACTAGGGACCCACAGCCTCACAGAAGAGAATAAACGTACTTCAGAGAAAACTTGGGTTTCTCTCCGGACCTGGAGCTGGAGTATTTTCATTTCCTACCACCATCAATATACTATGTTTGTGACTTTTATTTGAAGCAAAATACATTGAAAACGATACATTGTAAATTAGAACACCTTGCATGACATCACAGAGTCTACACTTTAATTCATTCAGCTTCCTGGCTGTAGGTCGTGTGTCCAGAATGCTACACGAATTTCCTCTTTGGATTGCAACACCTAGCCTACGGAAAAGGAAATAGGTCGCTGTGGGGGCATTTGTTTCCATAATTAGTTTGACACACAGCTCTAAGGAATCTGAGGGCACACTTGCCCCATCCTCTTAAGATGAAGTTATAGAATAGTACCAGCCTACTGTATTATTGATCTTCTGGGTCTCCCTGAAACTGGCGCCAACACCCCCCTTCAAGTTCAGAATATTCTACGCAGTTGTAGATGTTATAGAAGCATAGGTGTAGTCCCATGCAATGTGCTTATCCTCTTTCTAGGGTAGCATGGTAACTCAATCAGGCTTTCGGCTTCCATCAGGCCTCAGTACTTGATACTGTTCTGCTGAACAACGGGCGAGACTTTACTTGATGTCAGTGACATCTTCGTGTCGTAATATGTAAGGTAGACGAGAACATGGAGCCAAAATTGATCAGCTGACGTTTTTCTGTAAATGAGCCAATGTTTGGTGAGTATGAGGGAGGCAAGACCGAGAGCTAGACTTAAAGGGGTATAGAGGGGCCCATTGAGCAATTATGAAAAACCAATACATAGTATCCTGAAAATGAATGTAGTTTTCACCGCAAGGAGACGAACTTTGCCCCGTCCTGAGGCATTGCTGAACCTTGGTAGGCCGATTTTATTGAAGACTCTGCGAAGTATATATATATATATATATATATATATATATATATATATATATATATATATATATATATATATATATATATATATATATATATATATATATATTTAAACTTACTGAAGTCTGATGGTGCAAACACTATCAGGTTCTTGATGCCAAGTGACAACATAGTTTCGGTAATAAGACGCCACATCACTGGAGATACTTTCATCCAGCCTCTTAGGGAAGATGATCGCTCCAATATTCTCATCACGGTGACCTTCCACTGCGGTGCTTAAAAAGAAAATAGAAAAGTGATAAACAATTCGCCGGGAATTTGAATTTATCATTGAATAAGAAAACACTCAACCCAAAACATAAATATTCAGTTTTTTTTCAGACTGTCAACCTCCAATTATTGTTGAAAGAGTATTTTTGTAATTTACTGAACATAATGCTTATCTTTATTAAGTTTTATTTATAATTTATAAAAATGAAAGTTAGATTATATTATACTATTTAAACAATGCTATTTCATAAGAAGTATTATCTCTTAAAAAATGAAAAAGTAATTGAAAGGATTTAACCAAATATAATTAGTTCAAACATTTAATGGTAAGCGACAAAGACAGAGAGAAATCTAGCGCCCTGTGTTAGGTCCAGGAACATGAGCTTGTGACATCACAACAAACATAACAAACAACACTCTGTACTTAAGCTCAGGATCATGAGCTTGTGACATCACAACAAACATAACAAACAACACTCTGTACTTAAGCTCAGGATCATGAGCTTGTGACATCACAACAAACATAACAAACAACACTCTGTACTTAAGCTCAGGATCATGAGCTTGTGACATCACAACAAACATAACAAACAACACTCTGTACTTAAGCTCAGGATCATGAGCTTGGCTCAGACATCAAACAACACTATAACATAACAATTTTCATTGTTCGTTACTAATTCGTGAATTGTAAGAAAGCGATCATCTCCGTTACATAAAATTTTGTGGCTGCTAGGGAGTCACTTCCTCCACGTACCAAACAAGTGGCTGAGGAGTACTTCCTCCACGTACCAAACAGGCTGGGGAGCACTTCCTCCACGTACCAAACAAGTGGCTGAGGGAGTCACTTCCTCCACGTACCAAACAAGTGGCTGAGGGAGTAACTTCCTCCACGTACCAAACAAGTGGCTGAGGGAGTAACTTCCTCCACGTAACAAACAAGTGGCTGAGGGAGTCACTTCCTCCACGTACCAAACAAGTGGCTGAGGGAGTAACTTCCTCCACGTACCAAACAAGTGGCTGAGGGAGTCACTTCCTCCACGTACCAAACAAGTGGCTGAGGGAGTCACTTCCTCCACGTACCAAACAAGTGGCTGAGGGAGTAACTTCATCCACGTACCAAACAAGTGGCTGAGGGAGTAACTTCCTCCAGGTACCAAACAAGTGGCTGAGGGAGTAACTTCCTCCACGTACCAAACAAGTGGCTGAGGGAGTCACTTCCTCCACGTACCAAACAAGTGGCTGAGGGAGTCACTTCCTCCACGTACCAAACAAGTGACGAAGGAGACATTTAATCTCAATCTTCACCTTAAATGTTTTCTAAGCCATTTACATCAAAATAAAGTATGTTAGACATACCTCGTATGTCCAACTGGTATTTTGGCATCCAATAGCCCTCAAAACATTTTGAGATATCTATAGCTGAGTACTTTAACACGTCACGTTAGGCATTAACCAGACGTGGACATTGACCAACGTGCGTTCGAACCTCGCTGGGCTTTGAAGGAGGGGTGTTAATGTGGCAGTTTTGTAGCTGTAGTGTAAGCATGCCTCTGGCAAGACAGTGATGGAGTGAGTGATGATGAAAGTTTTTCTTTGTCAGGCCACCCTGCCATGGTGGGAAAAGGCCGATGTGTTAATAAATAATATATATATATATATATATATATATATATATATATATATATATATATATATATATATATATATATATATATATATATATATATATAATATATATAGTCGTGCCAGTAGGTAAAACTTGCGATTTTGGCTTAAATAGCAACGCTCACCTTGCCATATAAGATAAGTGAAAATTTGTGTATGCAATAATTTCCAAAATCATTCTGAACCTAACGAAAAATATATTTAATTGTGCTTGTTTATTATTAAATTAATGTTAATGTATCTAAAATATATTTAGTTGGGTTAGGCTAAATTAAATTGCGCTTGTTGTAATAAGGTTAGGTAGGTTTTCAAAGTTTTCTTGGTACAAAATTATAAATTCTTACATTAACATAAATGAAAAAATATATCTTTAAAGTATAAGAGAAAATTTTAGAAAGGACTTAATTTTAGATGAGTTCTTGCTAATTGACCAGTTTTACCTAATCGGCACGACATATATATATATATATATATATATATATATATATATATATATATATATATATATATATATATATAATATATGTCGTGCCGATTAGGTAAAACTGGTCAATTAGCAAGAACTCATCTAAAATTAAGTTCTTTCTAAAATTTTCTCTATACGTTTAAAGATATATTTTTTCATTTATGTTAATGTAAGAATTTATAATTTTGTACCAAGAGAAACTTTGAAAACCTACCTAACCTTATTACAACAAGAGCAATTTAATTTAGCCTAACCCAACTAAATATATTTTAGATACGTTAACATTAATTTAATAATAAACAAACACAATGAAATATATTTTTTCGTTGTGTTCAGAATGATTTTGGCGAAATTATTGCATCACAAATTTTCACTTGTCTTATATGGCAAGGTGAGCGTTGCTATTTAAGCCAAAATCGCAAGTTTTACCTAATCGGCACGACATATATATATATATATATATATATATATATATATATATATAATATATATATATATATATATATATATATATATATATATATATATAATATATTTTACCTAACGGCACGACAACCGATTAGGTTGTGATTAGGAAGTGACAACCAGAGCCAGGCAGAGCAACAAGCTCAAACACACACAGAACTACCCTTGGAACCCCACAGCGAAACATGCTATCCCAATAACAACCACAATTCACACTCACAGCCCCCACCCCATACAACACAGTAGAATCCCACAGCACACTGCCTGGTCCCCAACTCCCCCAACCCCCACAAATCCCCCAAAACACAGTGGTGAAGAGGAAACTGAAGGTATGGTACACCAACGCTGATGGAATAATGAATAAGTGGGAGGAATGGCACGAGAAAATCAGAGGCATCACCGGACATCATAGCTTTCACAGAAACCAAGCTCAGGATCTTATATAACAGGATACCAGATCCTGAGGAAAGACAGAGGGAACAGAAGGGTCAGTGGAGTGGCACTGCTCATCAAAAACCAATGGGATTTTGAAGAGAAAAAAAGAGGGGACAGAGGAGAAGCAAGAGACTACATAATAGGAACACTTCAGTCTGGAAGTCCTAAGGTGGTAATTGCAATGATGTATAACCTACCACAGAATAGCAAGAGGGCAAGGCAAGATTACAATAAGAGTAACAGAGTGATGGTTGACACACTGGCTGAAATGCCTAGAAGGGTTCATGCGATCAGGGCAAAGCTACTGATTGTGGGTGACTTCAATTACAAAGAAATTGACTGAGAAAACCTAAAGCCACATGGGGGCCCAGAAACATGGAGAACCAACATGATGGAGTTGGTACTGGAAAACCTCAAGAACCAACATGTACGAAACACGGCCAGAGAGAGAGGAGACGATGAACCAGCAATATTGAAGATAGTATTGACCTTGAGTAGAATAGATATTGAGGATATCACAAATGAAAGATCTCTTGGGGCCAGTGACCATGTGGTTCTGAGGTTCGAATACATAGCCTGTCCTGGTCAATTTGTAGTCTTCCTGGTTCTCATTTATTTGTATTTACATTATCAGTTTCTCATCATTTGCAAACAGGGATATCTCGTATTCTATCCCTTCCGTCATGTCATTCGCTTATTCAAGACACAGTAACAGTCTTAGTATTGATCATTGTTAAACCGCACTCGTCACCTGCACTCATTCCTGCTCCTCCCCTCGAACAATCACTCATTGCTTCCTTTTTGTTAGTTATTCATTGATTAATTGTAGTTGTTGTTATTCCTGACTTTTCCTCTAGCTTCTGTCCCAGTCTTTTGTCAGGTACTGTATCAGAAGCCTTCCTACTGTCTAAGAATATGCAATATACCCACCTGTATGTCTCTCTCTACTGCCTTACTGAAGTATTAATAAGTTTGTGAGCCATGATTTACAATCTCAAAAACTGTTTATCATTAATAAACTCATTGTTTTTAGTTGACAACTTTGCTCCAACTTTGCAAAGCACGTCTACCCACAGACTTATATTTACATTTGTTCAACTTCAATAATTACTCCACTGCTGACAAGTCCTCTCAGACCGTACTATATCACCACAGTTGTACTACAACCACTACCTCATCTACTATTACTAGCGCCTCACACCCACCTGACTCCTACTACTATATACAGTTATGGTTATTATGGTTACCAAGAACGTAGATAGATGGATTCGTTCATAGGGTTTAAAGTCTATGAACTATTCTCATGTAATTTAGAATGAACTCTAACCTTTCATTATCAAACAAGAATATCTTAATCCCAAAAATTCAGATTAAAGTAATCTCTTTACCTATATACGTAGCGAGATATACACCTCTCGGTGTATATATTATTATTATGACTATTATTATTATTATTATTATTATTATTATTATTATTATTAATATATATTATATATTATTATATATATTAATTTTATATATATTATATATATATATTATATATATATATATATATATTTTTATATATAGGATGGGGTCCACCTCTGGTGTCAATTGTGGGACCCATTGCCTCGGAGAAGTGGATAAAAAGACTTCAGGAAGAATATATATATATATATATATATATATATATATATATATATATATATATATATATATATATATATATATATATATATAATATATATATATATATATATATATATATATATATATATATATATATATAGTACACGAGTGAGAGATACATGTCTAGTACATATTGTTACATCTTTGTCACTGATTATAATGCGAAAATCTCATCCAGCTCTTCCGAGCTGGTGCGCGTGCCAGAATACAGCATGCATTACCCCTCTGAACAGCAGCGCTGAGTCGCTGGAACAGAAAACTAGCTGCCCTGGATCCCTAGTTACCCTGTTGAGTCTTTTGCCCAGCTCCTTGAGGAACTTAGATGCACTCTTTCCCCATGAGCCAAGGGTCTCTGAGCCTATGGGAACAAACATATAATGATGGGCAAGTTCTCCATATTTTCTCGACTTCTGGGACTCCCTGAAGGTGGCAGCAGCCCCTCCTTCCTCCCTGGTGTACTGGAGATAGGTATCAGCCAAGGTAGATGCACATGTGTAGTCCCACACCACCTGCTTGCCGTCTGTCCAGGCTTGAAGGGTGATACCATCTGGACGCTTTTGGTTGCCATCAGATCTGCATAGTTGGGGTGGTTCCCTTACTGCTGGGCATCCGGCTGTTGTGAGGCTCCTCTTGATAATGTTATTAACCTCTTCATGTCTTGCAATCTTTCCCTCGGATTTACGACACACAAGACCATGGTACCCGAATCGGTCTGCTGCTTCACTGCCACAAATACACCTGTGTTCGGCGAGAATAGGGGCGGCAAGTCGAAGGGCAACACCAATGCGGATGGTCTGTGGGTCGAGGCGTGTGCCAAGGCTGGAGTTGGGAACAGCCAAAAGAAAGTCCCCTGCATGAGGAGCTCTCACTGCAAGTAGGCGGGCTCTATCCTTCCCTGACACACTCTGAAGCATTGCTGAGGCTATATTCTCTACTATTGGGCCATCCCAGTGCGACTGTTTGTAGTTGTTGGGGGAGCAGGCCTGGTTTCAGAGCCTGTTAGGTTATCCCAGATCCTGGCTCCATCAACGAACTTTTGGTCATGGATTCCAATCGTGTCCCTAAGATGTTCAGGGAGAATTGCTGCTACAAGCCCTCTGGATGCAATGCATGAAGACAGGAAAGCAGGTAGAGCAATCTGAGATGACTTGCGGACACCAATGCCTCCTAGTCTGACTGGGAGTGTAGCTTGGTCCCACTGCCCATCTTCTAGAGTAAGGTTAAGTACTTTAGTAAAGATCTGCCTCAGGATACTGTCATATTCGTGCAGTATAGGATTATCATATGAAGGAGCACATCTTAGGAAATATATACAATATATATATATATATTTATATATATATATATATATATATATATATATATATATATATATATATATATATATATATATACGTATATATATACATATGTCGTGCCTAATAGGTAAAACTGGTCAATTAGCAAGAACTCATCTAAAATTAAGTCCTTTCAAAAATTTTCTCTTATACGTTTGAAGATATATTTTTTTCATTTATGTTAATGTAAAAATTTATAAAATTGCACCAAAAGAATCTTAGAAAACCTACCTAACCTTATTATAACAATCCCAATTTAATTTAGCCTAATACAACTAAATATATTTTTGATACGTTTACAGTAATTTAATAATAAACAAACACAATGAAATATATTTTTTTCGTTAGATTCAGAATGATTTTTACGAAATTATTGAATACACAAATTTTCACTTGTCTTATATGGCAAGATGAGCGTTGCTATTTAAGCCAAAATCGCAAGTTTTAATATATATATATATATATATATATATATATATATATATATATATATATATATATATATATATATATATATATATATATATTATATACATTATTATTTTGTATATATCCTGTGACTTTACGGGGTAGAAACAATTCACATTTTCTAAAGTTTATTTAGCATAATTGCTGAAGGACATTTTATTTGAGCACATTTGCGTAGTAATGATAACTAATTTGCAATTATCATAAAGAAATTGCAACATTATTTCAAATCGATTAAAGATTGATATAATGGCTAGAAATAATGATTTTCACTCTGCATAGTTTGCAACATATGAACATATACTTTTATTATTTGCAACAAGAGCACACACACACATTTTACAACATACCTTCAATCTATTTATTGTATAACATGCAACGTGATTACGTAAACTTACATAAATTTTAACAGCCTTACATACATTTACATATTTTAAGATATACATACATATACTAATATAACTGGGAATATGCTTATACACATTTGAGTGACAACATACCTACATGAACTTGTATACTGTTGAATAACTGAAGTGTAATGAACATTTGAAGGGAAGGGGGTGGGGTTTGAAACATACAGATCAGTCAACCTACTAAGTTTATATTCTATTACTTATCATATTGTTGTATACACGTACATAACTCTGAAGCTTATACATTTATTTTGACAAGTTTTGTACAATGGGAGTTTTAAAACACGTAGATCTACTGGTACTGATTGGTTGGTTTTTTAAAGGAGTTTAAAACCTATCTACTGCACGAGGGTCATTAAGGTTGCAAGTCAACCTTAAAACCACCAGACAACAATACTTACTCCTAAGATAGGAATTAAAGTTATCTCTCAGCATATATACGCTGAGAGAAACGTACCTCTCAGTGTGTATATCCTCTCATCTCCTGAGTTTGTTTTGTATTATGCCTTAAAAATTTGATGATACTGGAATTACAACTTATTTCTCGTTATTTCTTAAACTTGACTTTATTATACAAATCTATAACTGAATTTCTCGTGATCTTAATTGTGAGAGATGGTTTTCATTTTAATTTCAAGCATAACTTTTTACTTTCAGTTAAATATATATATATATATATATATATATATATATATATATATATATTTTTAAATCTATTCAAAACGGCTCACATGTTCTCTGACTTATATTTTTCAATTATCTATTTACAATTTCTATGAGATATTGTTCACAATCTTGTGAGACATTTATCATATTTCCTTTGAGGAAAAAAAAATCACATTTTCTGTGGGAGATAGATCACATTCTCTTAAAATACTGTTTGTTTACGAAAGCAAAGACTCGGCAGACGATGCAAAATTCTCCCAATGAAAAGCAGGGTGCCACTAGTACGTTAAAATACAACACAATAAGTGTCAGGGGTCTAATACTGTTCAACTGCCTCCCAGCTTACATAAGGGGGTTTACCAATAGACCCCTGGCTGTCTTCAAGCAGGCACTGGACAGGCACCTAAAGTCAGTACCTGACCAGCCGGGCTGTGATTCGTACGTTGGACTGCGTGCGGCCAACAGTAACAGCCTGGTTGATCAGGCCCTGATCCACCATGAGGCCTGATCACAGACCTGGCCGCTGGGGCGTTGACCCTGGAATTTTCTCAGGTAAACTCCAGGTTACATTTTTTGCGAGTTTACATTCGGAATTTTTCATTGATCTGAAAGCTTACTTTCTCTCACATGAAAACAATCAGTCTTCCTAATAACTTTCTCACTTTCACATAAGTTTGCAGCTCATTTCTTAGCTTGGGTGGGTTAGGTTAGATTAAGTTAAGTTGGGTTTGAAACGTTAGGTTAAATCGGATAAAAAATAAGTACAGAAGACGATAAATTAGTCTGCCGAGCGAACACAAACCTGTGCAAGGCTCACATAACTTATATAATATTTCAGCTGTTCAAGACTTCGTCAACACCCATACAGATGACTGTTTTTGCAACAGTGCCATGTTGACTGTGGTTAAGAGGTCGCGTTGTTGTACAAAGACAATATTTTAGGTATATACTCAACAATAATACAGTGGAGTTGGCTTGTAATGCCTCATTATCGCTTGTTTATTTATATACCATGTTAACTATAAGTTACATTAATAAAGTGAAGCAGGCTTGGGAGGCGTCATTATCGCGTGTTTAATTATATAACATATTAACTATAAGTTACATTAACAGAGTGGAGTTGGCTTGTGATGCCTCATTATCGCTTGTTTAAATATATAACATATAAACTGTAAGTTACAATAATAGAGTGAAGTTGCCTTGTGATGAATCATTATGGCTTGTTTAATTATATAACATGTTAACTATAAGTTAAATTAATAGAGTGGAATTGGCTTGTGATACCTCATTATCGCTTCTTTAATTATATAACATGTTGACTATAAGTTACATTAATAGAGTGGAATTGGCTTGTGATGCCTCATCATCGCTTCTTTAATTATATAACATGTTGACTATAAGTTATATTAATAGAGTGGAATTGGCTTGTGATACCTCATTATCGCTTGTTTAATTATATAACATAAGAACATAAGAAAGGAGGAACACTGCAGCAGGCCTGTTGGCCCATACTAGGCAGGTCATGCTCAATCCGTCCCACTAACAGAATATTTGCTCAACTCATGTGCAATTCCCACTCAAATCCAACCCCTCTCACTCATGAATTTATCCAACCTAAATTTGAAACTACCCAAGGTCCTTGCTTCAATAACCCTACTAGGCAGACTATTCCACTCATCAACTACCCTATTTCCAAACCAATACTTTCCTATATCCTTTCTAAATCTAAACTTATCTAATTTGAATCCATTTTTGCGGGTTCTCTCTTGGAGAGATATCTTCAAGACCTTATTTATATCCCCTTTGTTTTTACCCATTTTCCACTTGTATACCTCGATCATGTCTCCCTCATTCTTCGTCTTACAAGTGAATGTAATTTTAGGGTCTTCAATCTTTCTTCATACGGAAGATTTCTAATGCTATGTATTAATTTAGTCATTCTACGCTGAATATTTTCTAACGAATTAATATCCATTCTGTAATATGGAGACCAGAACTGAGCTGCGTAATCTAGGTGAGGCCTTACTAACGATGTATAAAGCTGTAATATAACCTCTGGTCTTCTGTTGCTTACACTTCTTGATATAAATCCCAGTAATCTGTTTGCCTTATTAAGTACGCTTAGGCATTGCTGTCTTGGTTTAAGGTTGCTGCTTACCATAACCCCCAAGTCCTTTTTGCAATCTGTATGGCTAAGTTCTACGTTATTTAACTTATAAGTGCTTGGGTTATGGACACTCCCGAGTTTCAGAACCTTGCATTTATCTACATTGAACTGCATCTGCCACTTTTCTGACCAGGAATATAGTTTGTCTAAATCCTCCTGAAGTTCCCTGACATCTACGTTAGAATCAATTATCCTACCTATCTTCGTGTCATCGGCGAATTTGCTCATATCACTAGTAATTCCCTCATCAAGGTCATTGATATATATTATAAACAACAACGGGCCTAAGACTGATCCCTGTGGAACACCACTTGTTACAGATCCCCACTCGGATTTAACCCCATTTATGCACACTCTCTACTTCCTATTGGTGAGCCATGACTCGATCCATGACAGCACTTTTCCCCCAATGCCATGAGCTGCCACTTTCTTTAACAGTCTCTGGTGCGGTACTCTATCAAAAGCCTTACTAAAATCTAAATAAACAATATCGAATTATTTATCGTGATCAACAGCCTCAAAAGCTTTACTAAAAAGGTTAATAAATTAGATAGGCAGGAACGGCCCTCGTGAATCCATGCTGAGTATCATTAATCAAATTATGGTTATCTAGATGACTTCTAATAATATCAGCTATAATTGACTCTAGTAATTTGCCTACAATTGATGTTAGGCTTATTGGGGTAATTTGACGGTAGTGACTTGTCCCCTGCTTTAAAAAAAGGAATTACATTAGCCATCTTCCACATATCAGACACTACACCTGTTTGAAGAGATAAATTAAAATTGTTAGATATTGGTTCACAGAGTTCCATTTTGCATTCCTTAAGAACCCTTGCAAAAAACTCATCAGGACCCACGATTTATTTTGTTTCAGTCGGTCTACTTGTTTCATAACCATTTCCTAGTGACTGTGATATTACATAATTTATCTTCTTCAGGGCCACTATAAAAATTAATTACTGGGATATTATTAATGTCTTCCTGTGTGAAAACTGAGAGAAAATAATTATTAAAAATAGAGCACATATCATTCTCCTTGTCTGTAAGATGCCCAGAGTTTTTTTTAAGGGGACCTATCTTATCCCTTATTTTTGTTATATAAACCTGGAAAAAACTTTTTGGGTTAGTTTTTGAATCCCTAGCAACTTTAATTTCATAGTCCCGTTTAGCTTTTCTTATACCCTTTTTAACGTCCCTCTTAATGTCAGTATACTGATTCATAAGATGACCCTCACCTCAATTTATGCGCCTATAAATTCCTTTCTTCTGCCCTAAAAGATACTTAAGCCTATTATTCATCTGTTTTGGGTCATTTCTACTTGATCTAATTTCTTTATATGGGATAAATGTTCTTTGGGCTGCCTGTAAAGTGTTAAGAAACTGTCATATTGATAGCTCTCTTCGTTACCCCAGTCCACAGTTGATAAGTGTTCTTTAAACCCATTATAATCTGCTAAGCAAAAGTCTGGGACTGTTACTGAATACATCCATTCAATGCTAAAGGTAATTGACTTGTGGTCGCTCGTGCCGAGTTCGTCTGTAATTTCTATATTATTAACAAGGGATTCCTTGTTTGCCAGAACCAAGTCAAGTAGGTTATTTCCCCTTATAGGTTCTGTCACAAACTGCTTCAAAAAACAATCCTGAACTACTTCTAAAATGTCGTTTCATTCTAAATTACCTGTCAAGAAATTCCAATCAATCTGACTAAAAGTCCCCTAGAATCACTACGTTATCATGCCTTGTGGCCTTAACAATTTCCTCTCAAAGTAGTCTCCCTTGTTCCCTATTTAAGTTTGGAGGACGATATATCACGCCTAAAATAAATTTTTCACACCCCTCTGAAAATTCTATTTAGACAGACTCTGTATGCATTATTTCAGACTTTATACCCGTTTTTATGCAACAATTTAAATGATCACAGACATAGAGTGCCACCCCACCCCCCTTTCCCGATACTTCTGTCTACTTGGAACAATTTAAAACCCTGAATGTGACATTCAGCAGGCATGTCCCGATTTTTCATATTAAACCATGTCTCAGTTAATGCAAAAACATCAATATTACCTGCACTTGCAACTAATCTCAATTCGTCCATCTTATTTCCCCACTACGACTATTAGTATAAAAAATGTTCAAAAAACCTCCTTCTCTTTACTCTTCTTGTTCATTTCTGTTTTTCCACTATACCTATTGCTGTCCTTGTCACCTAGTGCCACTGACTCTCCAATATCCACCTTATTCTGCCTATTACTAGTTCCCCTCAAATTCATAACATTACTACACTGGGACTTCACTGTTTTCCCCCCATAGCCCATACCTCTAACTTTTTCTAGTTTAAAGCCCTAACAGCTCCCTCCACTGCAGTTGCCAGTGCCCCCACCCCAGACCTAGATAAGTGAACCCCATCCCTGGCATACATGTCATTTCTGCCATAGAAGAGGTCCCAGTTGTCAATGAATGTTACTGCATTTTCCTTACAATATTTGTCCAGCCAGCAATTGACACCAATTGCCCTGGACAACCATTCATTTCCAACTCCTCTCCTTGGCAAAATACCACATATGACAGGGTTCCCACCCTTCTTCCTAATTCTGTCTATTGCTGACCTATAGCTGCTAATCAGCTCCTCACTCCTACACCTGCCAACATCGTTGCCTCCAGCACTGAGACAGATAATAGGATTGCTCCCATTACCTCTCATGATGTCGTCCAGACGGCTAACAATATCCTTCATCCCAGCCCCAGGATAACACACCTTCTGCCTCCTATTCCTATCCTTAAGACAAAATTCCCTATCCATAAACTTAATCTGACTGTCCCCAACTAAAACAATGTTCTTACCTCGACTGGCGGTGGGGCATGAGGGTTCTCGACGGTCTTTGTTAGAGATGGTCTTCGCTGGATGTTTCACATTCGTCTGATAACAAGGAAAAGAGTTGCTGGTTTTCACAGCAGTCTCCTGGACCTTCTTCAACTTCAGCTTCGTCCCTTCAGATCCGACTAGCATCCATTCGTTGGTCTGATCATCGGCGACATTGTTCTGGGGATAATCGTTGCATATACCCTTCAAACGTTGAATTTCTCTTCTAGCTTCCGTTAATTCCGCCTTCATTTGGAGATATAGCTGCTCGTAGTCGAGGGAAGCCATCATCCAATCTCAGGTAGCTAAGAACGGAAGCACAGTAGAAAAGTCTACACAGAGCAAAGATGGTTCAGTCCACAAAGAGTACACAAGACACATCTTCACTGAGTTAAGTCAGGCCCACCACTGGACCTGACTTAAGTTCCATTATTAAAGTGAAATAGGCTTGTGATGCCTCATTATCACTTGTTAAATTATATACCATGTTAACTGTAAGTTACATTAATAGAGAGAAGTTAGCTTGTGATGCCTCATTATCGCTTGTTTAACTATATAACATGTTATCTATAAGATACTTTAATAAAGTGGAGTAGGCTTGAAGGCCTCATTATCGCTTGTTTAATTATATAACATGTTAACTATAAGTTACATTAATAGAGTGGAGATGGTTTGTAATGCCTCATTATCGCTTGCCTAATTATATAACATGTTAACTATAAGTTACATTAATAGAGTGAAGTAAGCTTGTGAGGCTTCATTATCGCTTGTTTAATTATATAACATGTTAACTACAAGTTACATTAATAGAGTGAGGTTGGCTTGTGATGCCTCATTATCGCTAGTTTAATTACATAACATGTTAACTATAAGTTACATTAATAAAGTAGAGTAGGCTTGTGAAGCCTTATTATCGCTTCTTTAATTATATAACATGTTAGTTATAAAATACATTAATAGAGTGGAATTGGCATGTGATACCTCATTATCGCTTGTTTATTTATATAACATGTTGACTATAAGTTACATTAATAGAGTGGAATTGGCTTGTGATACCTCATTATCGCTTGTTTAATTATATAACATGTTAACTATAAGTTACATTAAAAGAGTGGAATTAGCTTGTGATGCCTCATTATCGCTTGTTTAAATATATAACAAGTTAACTATACGTTACATTAAAAATAGGAGTAGGCCTGTGATGCCTCATTATCGCTTGTTAATTATATAACATGTTAACTATAAGTTACATTAATAGATTTATGTTGGCTTGTGATGCCTCATTAACGCTTGTTTAATTATATAACATGTTGAATATAAGTTACATTAAAGAGTGGAATTAGCTTGTGATGCCTCATTATCGCTTGTTTAATTATATAACATGTTAACTATAAGTTACATTATTAGAGTTAAGTTGGCTTGTGATGCCTCATTAACGCTTGTTTAATTATATAACATGTTGACTATAAGTTACATTAATAGAGGTTAATTGCCTTGTGATACCTCATTATCGCTTGTTTAATGATATAACATGTTACCTATAAGTTACATTAAAGAGTAATTAGCTTTGATGCCTCATTATGCTTGTTTAATTATATAACATGTTAACCATAAGTTACATTAGATAGAGTTAAGTTGGCGTATGATGCCTCATTATCGTTTGTATAATTATATAACATATTAACTATAAGTTACATTAGTAGAGTGGAGCTGGCTTGTGATGCCTCATTATCGCTTGCTTAATTATATAACATGTTAACTATAAGTTACATTAATAAAATGGAGTTGGCTTGTGATGCCTCATTATCGCTTGTTTAATTATATAACATGTTAACTGTAAGTTACATTAATAGAGTTAAGTTGGCTTGTGATGCCTCATTATCGCTTGTTTAATTATATAACATGTTAACTGTAAGTTACATTAATAGAGTTAAGTTGGCTTGTGAGGCCTCATTATCGCTTGTTTAATTACATAACATGTTAACTGTTATCTTAATAAAACAATGGAATTCGAATTACCTCAAAATAAAATAAAAAAAACCCACAGAAATAGGCTGGTGAGATAGAGAGAAGGGAGCTAATGAAGGAACTCACTCAAAGTTAGTAAAGGAGGAAGGAAACGGTAGAGAATGATTGCAAGGAAGATTTACAAGAAGTGACTTAAGTCACTGTCGGTTGTCAGACATTCTGGCCTTATTAGTCTTCCATCTTCCCATTAATTTTAAGTGAGATTAGCTGAGTTTTATTATCATAATTATACTGGAAAAAACTTAAATCTCAGTAATGTAATAAAATATTGCAACTAATCAGGGTGTATATAATCTTGATGTAACAGCTTGGTTAACGGGGTTTAAAGTCCATCAACAATATTAGAGTTAATAAAGTTGCTTATCCTTGTCACTGCTTAATCTTGTTAGCCAGTGTGTGTGTGTATGTGTATATATATACATGTATATATATATATATATATATATATATATATATATATATATATATATATATATATATATATATATATATATATATATATATATATATATATATATTTTATATATATATATATATATATATGTCGTGCCGATTAGGTAAAACTTGCGATTTTGGCTTAAATAGCAACGCTCACCTTGCCATATAAGACAAGCGAAAATTTGTGTATGCAATAATTTCGCCAAAATCATTCTGAACCTAACAAAAAAATATATTTCATTGTGTTTGTTTATTATTAAATTAATGTTAACGTATCTAAAATATATTTAGTTGGGTTAGGTTAAATTAAATTGCGCTTGTTGTAATAAGGTTAGATAGGTTTTCAAAGTTTCTCTTGGAACAAAATTTTAAATTTTTACATTAACATAAATGAAAAAAAATATATCTTTAAACGTATAGAGAAAATTTTAGAAAGGACTTAATTTTAAATGAGTTCTTGCTAATTGACCAGTTTTACCTAATCATGTATATATATATGTATATATATATATATATATATATATATATATATATATATATATATATATATATATATATATATATATATATATATATATATATATATATATATATATATATATATATATATATATATATATTGGAGGATAGATGGGCTAGTGAGAGTGTAGGCAATAGGGTCGAAGATGTATGGGGTAGATTTAAAAATGTAGTGTTAGAGTGTTCAGCAGAAGTTTGTAGTTACAGGCGAGTGGGTGCGGGAGGGAAGAGGAGCGATTGGTGGAATGATGATGTAAAGAGAGTAGTAAGGGAGAAAAAGTTAGCATATGAGAGGTTTTTACAAAGTAGAAGTGATGCAAGGAGGGAAGAGTATATAAAGAGAAAAAGAGAGGTTAAGAGAGTGGTGAAGCAATGTAAAAAGAGAGCAAATGAGAGAGTGGGTGAGATGTTATCAGCAAATTTTGTTGAAAATAAGAAAAAGTTTTGGAATGAGATTAATAAGTTGAGGAAGCCTAGAGAACAAATGGATTTGACAGTTAAAAATAGGAGAGGAGAGTTATTAAATGGAGAGTTAGAGGTATCGGGAAGATGGAGAGAATATTTTGAGGATTTGTTAAATGTTGATGAAGACAGGGAAGCTGTGATTTCGTGTGTAGGGCAAGGAGGAATAACATCTTGTAGGAGTGTGGAAGAGCCAGTTGTGGGTGTAGGGGAAGTTCGTGAGGCAGTGGGTAGAATGAAAGGGGGTAAGGCAGCTGGGATTGATGGGATAAAGATAGAAATGTTAAAAGCAGGTGGGGATATAGTTTTGCAGTGGTTGGTGCTATTATTTAATAAATGTATGGAAGAGGGTAAGGTACCTAGGGATTGGCAGAGAGCGTGTATTGTTCCTTTGTATAAAGGCAAAGGTAGAGTTATTATTGAAAGAATTAAGAGTAAGACAGAAAGCAGGATAGCAGATGAACAAGGGGGCTTTAGGAAAGGTAGGGGGTGTGTAGACCAAGTGTTTACAGTAAAACATATAGGTGAACAGTATTTGGATAAGGGTAAAGATGTTTTTGTGGCATTTATGGATTTGGAAAAGGCGTATGATAGGGTAGATAGGGGGGCAATGTGGCAGATGTTGCAGGTGTATGGAATAGGAGGAAGGTTACTGAAAGCAGTGAAGAGTTTTTATGAGGATAGTGAGGCTCAGGTTAGAGTGTGTAGGAGGGAAGGGGACTATTTCCCAGTAAAAGTGGGCCTTAGACAAGGATGTGTGATGTCACCGTGGTTGTTCAATATATTTATAGATGGGGTTGTAAGAGTAAGGTGATGAGGATAACAAAAAGAATAGGTGACGAAAGATTGGATATCAGATTGGAGGGAGAGAGTATGGAGGAGGTGAATGTATTCAGATATTTGGGAGTGGACATGTCAGCAGATGGGTCTATGAAAGATGAGGTGAATCATAGAATTGATGAGGGGAAAAGGGTGAGTGGAGCACTTGAGTCTGTGGAGACAAAGAACTTTGTCCATGGAAGTAAAGAGGGAATGTATGAGAGTATAGTTATACCAACACTCTTATATGGGTGTGAAGCATGGGTGATGAATGTTGCAACGAGGAGAAGGCTGGAGGCAGTGGAGATGTCGTGTCTGAGGTCAATGTGTGGTGTGAATATAATGCAGAGAATTCGGAGTTTGGAAATTAGGAGGAGATGCGGGATTACCAAAACTATTATCCAGAGAGCTGGGAGGGGTTGTTGAGGTGGTTTGGACATGTAGAGAGAATGGAACGAGACAGAGTGACTTCGAGAGTGTATAAATCTGTAGTGGAGGGAAGGCGGGGTAGGGGTCGGCCTAGGAAAGGTTGGAGGGAGGGGTAAAGGAAGTTTTGTGTGCGAGGGGCTTGGACTTCCAGCAAGCATGTGTGAGCGTATTTGATAGGAGTAAATGGAGACAAATGGTTTTAATACTTGACGTGCTGTTGGAGTGTGAGCAAAGTAACATTTATGAAGGGATTCGGGGAAACCGGCAGGCCGGACTTGAGTTCTGGAGATGGGAAGTACAGTGCAGGCACTCTGAAGGAGGGGTGTTAATGTTGCAGTTTTATAACTGTAGTGTAAAGCACCCTCTGGCAAGACAGTGATGGAGTGAATGATGATGAAAGTTTTTCTTTTTCGGGCCACCCTGCCTTGGTGGGAATCGGCCGATGTGTTAATAATATATATATATATATATATATATATATATATATATATATATATATATATATATATATATATATATATATATATATATATGCTAAGAATTCGCAAGAGCAGGCGAAATATTCACAAACACTGATCTCTGGCCGACGGAGACTCGAACCTACGAACCTCATGACAAGGTACGCAGTTCTTTGCCGTCCGTACCACACTGGTCCAATACCTTGGCATCCAGCTTTCGCTAGACGTTATTCCAAGGCAGCTAGCTTTCAGGCAGGAGGCTTACAGCTTTTCATCTCATCCCCTGCATGCATCGACACAACTATATATATATATATATATATATATATATATATATATATATATATATATATATATATATATATATATATTTTTTTTTTTTTTTTTTTTCAACAAGTCGGCCGTCTCCCACCGAGGCAGGGTGACCCAAAAAGAAAAAATCCCCAAAAGAAAAAACTTTCATCATCATTCAACACTTTCACCACACTCATACATAATCACTGTCTTTGCAGAGGAGCTCAGATACGACAGCTGAGAAAAGTCCCTCCCAGCTGTCACTATCTCAGACCCTCCTTTAAAGTGCAGGTATTGTACTTCCCATTTCCAGGACTCAAGTCCAACTAAATCAATTAACTGGTTTCCCTGAATCCCTTCACAAAATGTTACCCTGCTCACACTCCAACAGATCGTCATGTCCCAAAAACCATTCGTCTCCATTCACTCCTATCTAACACGCTCACACATGCTTCCTGGAAGTCCAAGCCCCTCGCCCACAAAACCTCCTTTACCCCTTCCTCCAACCTTTTCTAGGACGACCCCTACCCCGCCTTCCTTCCCTACAGATTTATACGCTCTCCAAGTCATTCTACTTTGATCCATTCTCTCTAAATGACCATACCACCTCAACAACCCCTCTTCAACCCTCTGACAAATACTTTTAGTAACTCCACACCTTCTCCTAATTTCCACATTCCGAATTTTCTGTATAATATTTACACCACACATTGCCCTTAGACAGGACATCTCCACTGCCTCCAGCCTCCTCCTCGCTGCAGCATTTGCAACCCATGCTTCACACCCATATAAGAGTGTTGGTACCACTATACTTTCGTACATTCCCTTCTTTGCCTCCATGGATAACGTTTTTGTCTCCACAGATACCTCAATGCACCACTCACCTTTTTTCCTTAATCAATTCTATGGTTAACCTCATCCTTCATAAACCCATCCGCTGACACGTCAACTCCCAAATATCTGAAAACATTTACTTCTTCCATAATCCCTCTCTCCAATGTGATATCCAATTTTCTTTATTTAAATCGTTTGATACCCTCATCACCTTACTCTTATCTATGTTCACTTTTAACTTTCTACATTTACACACTCTCCCAAACTCGTCCACTAACCTTTGCAACTTTTCTTTAGAATCTCCCATAAGCACAGTATCATCAGCAAAAAGTAACTGTGTCAACTCCCATTTGCATTTAATTCTCCATAATTTAATTCCACCCCTCTCCCCAACACCCTAGCATTTACTTCTTTTACAACCCCATCTATAAATATATTAAACAACCATGGTGACATTACACAATCCCTGTCTAAGACCTACTTTTACCGGGAAGTAATCTCCTCTCTCCTACACACCCTAACCTGAGCCTCACTATCCTCATAAAAACTCTTTACAGCCTTCAGTAACTTACTACCTATTCCATACACTTGCAACATTTGCCACATTGCTCCCTATCCACTCTATCTATATGCCTTTTCTAAATCCATAAATGCAATAAAAACTTCTCTACCTTTGTCTAAATACTGTTCACATATATGCTTCACTGTAAACACTTGATCTACACATCCCCTACCCACTCTAAAGCCTCCTTGCTCATCTGCAATCCTACTCTCTGTCTTACCTCTAATTCTTTCAATAATAACCCTGCCATACACTTTACCTGGTATACTCAGTAAACTTATTCCCCTATAATTTTTACACTCTCTTTTATCCCCCTTCCCTTTATATAAAGGAACTATACATGCTCGCTGCCAATCCCTAGGTACCTTCCCCTCTTTCATACATTTATTAAACTAAAATATCAACCACTCCAGCACTATATCCCCCCCTGCTTTTAACATTTCTGTCATGATTCCGTCAATTCCAGCTGCTTTACCCCCTTTCATTCTACGTAATGCCTCACGCACCTCCCCCACACTCACATCCTGCTCTTCTTCACTCCTAAACGATGTTGTACCTCCCTGTCCAGTACATTAAATTATCGCCTCCCTCTTTTCATCGACATTTAAAAGTTCCTCAAAATATTCCCGCCATCTACCCAATACCTCCAGCTCCCCATCTACTAACTCCCCTACTGACAAATCCATTCGTTCCCTAGGCTTTCTTACCTTGTTTATCTCACTCCAAAAATTTTTCTTGTTTTCAGCAAAATTTCTTGACAGAGCCTCTCCCATTCTTTCATCCGCTCTTCTTTTGCACTCTCTCACCACTCTCTTCACCTTTCTTTTACTCTCCATATACTCTGCTCTTCTATTAACACTTCTGTTTTGTAAAAACCTCTCATAAGCTACCTTTTTCTCTTTTATCACACCCTTTACTTCTTCATTCCACCACTCACTCCTCTTTCCTCCTGCACCCACCCTCCTATAGCCACAAACTTCTGCCCCACATTCTAATACTGCATTTTTAAAACTATCCCAACTCTCTTCAACCCCCCCACTACTCCTACTTGCACTATCCCACCTTTCTGCCAATAGTTGCTTATATCTCACCCTAACTTCCTCTTCCCTTAGTTTATACACTTTTACCTCTCTCTTACTTGCTGTTGCCATTTTCTTTTGTCCCATCTACCTTTTACTCTAACTGTAGCTACAACCAAATAATGATCTGATATATCTGTTGCCCCTCTATAAACATGTACATCCTGAAGCCTACTCATCAACCTTTTATCCACCAATACATAATCCAACAAACTACTTTCCTTACGTGCTATATCATACCTTGTATATTTATTTATCCTCTTTTTCATAAAATATGTATTACTTATTACCAAACCTCTTTCTACACATAGCTCAATTAATGGTTCCCCATTTACATTTACCCCTGGCACCCCAAATTTACCTACTACTCCATCCACAACATTTTTACCCACTTTAACATTAAGATCCCCAACCACAATTACTCTCTCACTTAGTTCAAAACTCCCCACACACTCACTCAACATTTCCCAAAATCTCTCTCTCTCCTCTACACTTCTCTCTTCTCCAGGTGCATAAACACTTACTATAACCCACTTTTCACATCCAACCTTTATTTTACTCCACATAATCCTTGAATTTATACATTTATATTCCTTCTTTACCTGCCATAACTGATTATTCAACATTATTGCCACTCCTTCTTTAGCTCTAACTCTATTTGAAACCCTGATCTAATCCCATTTATTTCTCCCCACTGAAACTCTCCTACCCCTTCAGCTTTGTCTCACTTAAAGCCAGGATATTCAGCTTCTTTTCATTCATAACATCTACAATCATCTCTTTCTTATCATTCGCACAACATGCACGCACATTCAAACATCCCACTTTGACGATTTTCTTCTTCTTCTTTTTAGTAAGCTATACAGGAAAAGGGGTTACTAGCCCATTGTTCCCGGCATTTTAGTTGACTTTTACAACACGCATGGCTTACGGAGAAAAGATTCTTATTCCACTTCCCCATGGATATGAAAGGGAAAAGCAATAAGAACAAGAACTATTAAGATAAAATCAAAGAAAACTCAGATGAGTGTGTATACAATAAACGTGTACATGTTTGCGTAGTGTGACCTAAGTGTAAGTAGAAGTAGCAAGACGTACCTGAAATCTTGCATGTTTATGAGACAGAAAAAAGACACCAGCAATCCTACCATCATGTAAAACAGTTTCAGGTTTCTGTTTCACAGTCACCTGGCAGGACGGTAGTACCTCCCTGGGTGGTTGCTGTCTACCAACCTACTACCTATATATATATATATATATATATATATATATATATATATATATATATATATATATATATATATATATATATATATATATATATATATATATATATATATATATATATATATATATATATATATATATATATATATCGTGCCGATTAGGTAAAACTGGTCAATTAGCAAGAACTCATCTAAAATTAAGTCCTTCCTAAAATTTTCTCTTAAACGTTTAAAGATATATTTTTTTTCATACTAAATATATTTTAGATACGTTAACATTAATTTAATAATAAACAAACATAATGAAATATATTTTTTTCGTTATGTTCAGAATGATTTTTGCGAAATTATTGCATACACAAATTTTCACTTGTCTTATATGGCAAGGTGAGTGTCGCTATTTAAGCCAAAATCGCAAGTTTTACCTAATCGGCACGACATATATATATATATATATAGATATATATGCTAAGATAAATACACCTATCAGCATATATATTCAATCACAATGAATAGATATTCACTTAACAGAACATCCTAAGAAAAATAGATAATTAAAACTTACCTACTAATTATGATAAAAGAGATGATCGAGTATTTTACTTAATAAATATCCTACTAATCATAACTGCTGAATTTTTCCCAAAAAATATGGCAAAAACTATGAACCCTAAACTGAAAAAAAAAAACATGTTAAAATCTATATTAGCTAAAGTTACCTACATATTATGTTACAAGCAATTATCTCTTATCCTACTTACTAAGCATATGTTCTATGCTGCCAACTAAACCCTAGAAAATATGAAGAAAATCATGTTCGCTTCACAAGATTTAAAACAGTAATTTTCAGAGGTTCATTGTAATTCATTATCTCTGAGTTTTGTAACAGTTCTTTTAGTCTCACTTAGAATCCGACCATTTTGGTTAGTTTATGTTAACTTAAATTCCCAAATTAAACTTATTAATCACTACAAAAAATAATGTACATAGAAAAAATTAGTGCAGAGAAAGATGGAGGAAGTAACAGTGTATAACAACGCAGATACTTTTTATTATCTTTTGTTATTCCTTTATAAAATATATTTACCTTTGGAAGAAAAGTTTAAACACAAAGACAGCTGAGAATATAATTTCAGAACACTATGAGATGATGAATTACCAATGAGGATTTCAGCATGTTCACTTTACTGTATAAACATTCACTCTATCTCGAACACCAATAAAAATATTAATCTTTAAAGTAATAAAGCGGGAATGCAAGGGAAGTTGTCAATCACATGATGGTTAAGTTGCCTGAGTGGCGAGTCATCATATTACTAAGTTGCCTGAGTGGCGAGTCATGATATTACTAAGTTGCCTGAGTGGCGAGTCATCATATAACTGAGTTACCTGAGTAGCGAGGCATCATATAACTAAGTTGCCTAAGTGGCGAGGCATCATATAACTGAGTTACCTGAGTAGCGAGGCATCATATAACTAAGTTGCCTGAGTGGCGAGTCATCATATAACTAAGTTGCCTGAGTGGCGAGGCATCATATAACTAAGTTGCCTGAGTGGCGAAGCATCATATAAGTAAGTTGCATGAGTGGTGAGTCATCATATAACTAAGTTGCCTGAGGGGCGAAGCATCATATAACTAAGTTGCCTGAGTAGCGAAGCGTCGTATAACTAAGTTGCCTGAATGGCGAGTCATCATATAACTAAGTTGCCTGAGTAGCGAAGCATCATATAGCTAAGTTGGCTGAGTGGCGAGTCATCATATAACTAAGATGCCTGAGTGGCGAGTCATCATATAACTAAGTTGCCTGAGTGGCGAGGCATCATATAACTAAGTTGCCTGAGTGGCAAAGCATCATATAACTAAGTTGCATGAGTACCGAGTTATTTTATAACTAAGTTGCCTGTGTATCGAAGCATCATATAACTAAGTTGCCTGAGAGGCGAAGCATATAACTAAGTTGCCTGAGTGGCGAGTCATCGTATAAATAAGTTGCTTAAGTGGCGAGTCATCATATAACTAAGTTGCCTGAGTGGCAAAGCATTATATAAATAAGTTACCTGAGTAGCGAGACATCATATAACTAAGTTGCCTGAGTGGCGAAGTATCATATAACTAAGTTGCCTGAGTGGCGAGTCATCATATAACTAAGTTACATGAGTGGCGAGACATCATATAACTAAGTTGCCTGAGTGGCGAAGTATCATATAACTAAGTTGCCTGAGTGGCGAGTCATCATATACTAAGTTACCTGAGTGGCAAAGCATCATATAACTAAGTTGCCTGAGTGACGAAGCATCATATAATTAAGTTGCCTGAGTGGCGATTCATCATATAACTAAGTTGCCTGAGTGGCGAAGCATCATATAACTAAGTTTCCTGAGTGGTGAGTCATCATATAACTAAGTTGCCTGAGAGGCGAAGCATCATATAACTAAGTTGCCTGAGTGGCGAAGCATCATATAACTAAGTTGCCTGAGTGGCGAGTCATCATATAACTAAGTTGCCTGAGTGGCGAGTCATCATAGAACTAAGTTGACTGAGTGGCAAGTCATCATATAATTAAGTTGCCTGAGTGGCGAATCATCATATAACTAAGTTGCCTGAGTGGCGAGTCATCATATAACTAAGTTGCCTGAGTGGCGAGTCATCATATAACTAAGTTGCCTGAGTGGCGAGGCATCATATAACTAAGTTGCCTGAGTGGCGAAGCGTCGTATAACTAAGTTGCCTGAATGGCGAGTCATCATATAACTAAGTTGCCTGAGTGGCGAAGCATCATATAGCTAAGTTGCCTGAGTGGCGAGTCATCATATAACTAAGATGCCTGAGTGGCGAGTCCTCATATAACTAAGTTGCCTGAGAGGCGAAGCATCATATAACTAAGTTGCCTGATAGGCGAAGCATCATATAACTAAGTTGCCTGAGTGGCGATTCATCATATAACTAAGTTGCCTGAGTGGCGAGTCATCATAGAACTAAGTTGCCTGAGTGGCAAGTCATCATATAATTAAGTTGCCTGAGTGGCGAATCATCATATAACTAAGTTGCCTAGTGCAGTCATCATATAATCTTGCCTGGTGGCGGTCATCATATAACTAAGTTGCCTGAGTGGAGCATCATATAACAAGTTGCCTGTGGCGAAACGTCTATAACTAGTTGCCTGAATGGCGAGTCATCATATAACTAAGTTGCCTGGAGTGGCGAAGCATCATTATAAACTAAGTTGCCTGAGTTTGGGGAGTCATCATATAACTAAGATGCAGAGATGGCGAGTCCTCATATAACTAAGTTGCCTGAGTGGCGAATTCATCATATAACTAAGTTGCCTGAGTGGCGAGTCATAATAATAAGTTGCCCGAGTGGGGATCATCATTAATATTGTTGCCTAATTGGCGAGTCATCATATAACTAAGTTGCCTGAATGGCAGTCATCTTACTGAGGCTCTGACGTCAGATCGACTTGCATTCTTTCAGTAAAATCATACCAATCTTTCTCATAGGTCTGGGTCACTCTGTTCTGGAAATATTATTTATGAAGAATGATGTCTTTATTATGATAATGACTCCTGATAATCATTTATCATACACCTTTGCTTTATTTAATGTTACTGGGCAGTTTTTCGAAAAAAAGAAGTTATTTTCAAATCAAGAAGAGTTATGTAGAGTTTGCAGCATTGCAAGTATTTCAAAATTTGAAGGAGAAATTTTGCATCCGTCACTTGCATGTTGAGAATGAAATGATTGATTAGGAAAAAAAATATTCTCATTTCTAATTTTATTTGCCACTGACAGAAGTATAAGTAATAAGACAAAGTTGAGGTTGAATTAATATTGTTTTCTTGCTCGTAATTTAGAGGGAATGTGTGCACATAACTGAACTGGTTTGAATGAATGTGATTTATCGAGGCTCTGTAAAGTAATCGACTGGGTTTAGCATTTCTTTCATGTATTATAGGCGATTTACGAGATCTGTATTGGCATGGTCTTGAGGTGGCTCTGCTTCCTCGTGAACAACGCTTTATCCACTTGTAGACAGTGGACAAGTTGAAGCCAGTTGCTTGAGCAATAGCCCGGAACGACATGCCACTAGCCCACATACGCATAAAACTGGCGCGTTCACTCGTATTTGAGTGTTGAAACTTGCGTCTTATCCTCATTATAACTCTCTGTGAAGTGAAATAGAAATATTTTCATTGGTTCATTCTATGGAAGATTATTAAAGGTTTTTGATTACTTCTAAATGAAAAACCATGTAATATATAAACAGGATACATAGTTGTAGGGTTGACACAGTTACTTTTTGCTGATGATACTGTGCTTATAGGAGATTCTAAAGAAAAGTTGCAAAGGTTAGTGGACGAGTTTGGGAGAGTGTGTAAACTTAGAAAATTGAAAGTGAACAAAGATAAGAGTAAGGTGTTGAGGGTATCAAACGATATATATAAAGAAAAAATGGATATCACATTGGAGAGAGGGAGTATGGAAGAAGTGAATGTTTTCAGATATTTGGGAGTTGACTTGTCAGCGGATGGGTATATGAAGGATGAGGCTAACCATAGAATTGATGAAGGAAAAAAGATGAGTGGTGCGTAGAGGTATCTGTGAAGACAAAAAACGTTATCTATGGAGGCAAAGAAGGGAATGTATGAAAGTATAGTGGTACCAACATTCTTATATGGGTGTGAAGCATGGGTTGCAAATGCTGCAGCGAGGAGGAGGCTGGAGGCAGTAGAGATGTCCTGTCTAAGGGCAATGTGTGGTGCAAATATTATGTAGAGAATTCTGAGTGTGGAAATTAGGAGGAGGTGTGGAGTTACTAAAAGTATTAGTCAGAGGGCTGAAGAGGGATTGTTGAGGTGGTTTGGTCATTTAGAGAGAATGGATGAAAGTAGAATGACTTGGAGAGCGTATAAATCTGCAGGGGAAGGAAGGAGGGGTAGGGGTCGTCCTCGAAAATGTTGGAGACAGTGGGGTAAAGGAGGTTTTGTGTGCGAGGGGCTTTGACTTCCAGCAAGTTTGTGTGAGTGTGTCAGATAGGAGTGAATGGAGATGAATGGTTTTTGGGACATGACGAGCTGTTGAGTGTGAGCAGGGTAACATTTTGTGAAGGGATTCAGGGAAACCGGTTATTAATTTAGCCGGACTTGAGTCCTGGAAATGGGAAGTACAATGCCTACACTTTAAAGGAGGGGTCTGGGATAGTGACAGTTTGGAGGGACTAATTCTAAACTGTAGTATCTGAGCTCCTCTGCAAAGACAGTGATTATGTATGAATGAGGTGAAAGTGTTGAATGATGATGAAAGTATTTTCTTTTTGGGGATTTTCTTTCTTTTTGGGTCACCCTGCCTTGGTGGGAGACGGCCGACGGGTTGGATAAAAATATGTGGAAAATAATACCGAATGTAAGTTGTTAGAGTTACTTTTTGCTGATGATACTATGCTTTTTGGGAGGTTCTGAAGAAAAGTTGCGAAGGTTAGTGGAGTAATTTGGGAGGGAGTATAAAGGAAGGAAGTTGAAAGTGAACATACAAAAAAGTAAGATGATGAGGGTATCAAACGAGTTTGGTAAGGAAAAACTAAATATCATATTAGAGGAAGTGAATGTGTCAATGGATGGGTATATGGAAGACGAGGTAAACCATAGAATTGATGAAGAAAAGTTGTCTTGGCAGGGCCAGACCAAATGTTTTCTTGGGCTTTATAAGGCCCGCGGGCGAGACCAAATGTTTTCTTGGGCTTTATAAGGCCCGCGGGCTAGACCAAATGTTTTCTTGGGCTTTATAATGGCCCGCGGGCCAGACGTTCCGCACATCTGATGTATACTGATGAACTATATTCTAGTTATTCACTATAATAATGAACTATATTCTAGATATCCTCTATAATAAATTATATTCTAGCTATCCACTATATTGATGAACTATATTTTAGATATCCACTATAATAATGAACTATATTCTTGATATCCTTTATAATGATGAACTATATTCTAGATATCTTCTATAATAATGAATTATATTCTAGTTATCAACTATATTGATGAACTACATTCTAGTTATCCACTATAATAATGAACTATATTCTAGATATCCTCTATAATGATGAACTATATTCAAGATATCGTCTATAATGATGAACTATATTCTAGATATCCTCTATATTGATGAACTATATTCTATTATCCACTATAATGATGAACTATATTCTAAATATCCTCTATAATGATGAACTATATTCTAGATATCCTCTATAATGATGAATTATATTCTAATTATTCACGATAATGATGACTTATATTCTAGTTATCCACTATATTGATGAATTATATTCTAGTTATCCACTATAATGAACTATATTCTAGATATCCTCTATAATGATGAACTATATTCTAGATATCCTCTATATTGATGAACTATATTCTAGTTTTTTATTTTTTTATTAACACATCGGCCGATTCCCACCAAGGCAGGGTGGCCCGAAAAAGAAAAACTTTCATCATCATTCACTCCATCACTGTCTTGCCAGAAGGGTGCTTTACACTACAGTTATAAAACTGCAACATTAACACCCCTCCTTCAGAGTGCCGGCACTGTACTTCCCATCTCCAGAACTCAAGTCCGGCCTGCCGGTTTCCCTGAATCCCTTCATAAATGTTACTTTGCTCACACTCCAACAGCACGTCAAGTATTAAAAACCATATGCCTCCATTCACTCCTATCAAATACGCTCACACATGCTTGCTGGAAGTCCAAGCCCCTCGCACACAAAACTTCCTTTACCCTCCCTCCAACCTTTCCTAGGCCGACCCCTACCCCGCCTTCCCTCCACTACAGATTTATACACTCTCGAAGTCACTCTGTCTCGTTCCATTCGCTCTACATGTCCAAACCACCTCAACAACCCCTCCTCAGCTCTCTGGACAATCGTTTTGGTAATCCCGCACCTCCTCCTAATTTCCAAACTCCGAATTCTCTGCATTATATTCACACCACACATTGACCTCAGACATGACATCTCCACTGCCTCCAGCCTTCTCCTCGTTGCAACATTCATCACCCATGCTTCACACCCATATAAGAGCGTTGGTATAACTATACTCTCATACATTCCCCTCTTTACTTCCATGGACAAAGTTCTTTGTCTCCACAGACTCCGAAGTGCTCCACTCACCCTTTTCCCCCTCATCAATTATATGATTCACCTCATCCTTCATAGACCCATCCGCCGACATGTCCACTCCCAAATATCTGAATACATTCACCTCCTCCATACTCTCTCCCTCCAATCTGATATCCAATCTTTCGTCACCTATTCTTTTTGTTATCCTCATCACCTTACTCTTTCCTATATTCACTTTCAATTTTCTTCTTTTACACACCCTACCAAATTCATCCACCAACCTCTGCAGCTTCTCTTCAGAATCTCCCAAAAGCACAGTGTCATCAGCAAAAAGCAACTGTGACAACTCCCACTTTGTACTATTTGCTTCTTTATCTTTTAGTTATTCTTTTAGTTATTCTTTTCAATTGCTAATAGTACTTTGACAGGATATGCAAAATAATTATTTTGTTGTTAACTTGTCTTGTAAACAATTGGATAAAACCACTAAATACGCAATAGATTCTGGGCTGAGTTTCACCACTAATGATATTACTAACCATGTTGAAACTGGCAATGAATTTGTAATTTTGAAAAAAAAAAATTCCAATATCACAAGATGAGATTAACGTTTGTTAGGGGAAGGTTTACGGTGCCTTATTAAAACCTGCTGAGCCTAATTCACTAAAACTTTCATGGAATTGAAGAATTACAAAAAATTACGTGTATCAGAGGCTGATCAATTTAATTTAATTGCAATTTTGAACAAAATGACTATAATGGTAGAATGGAAGGTTTACTATAATAATAATAATAATAATAATAATAATAATAATAATAATAATAATAATAATAATAATAATAATAATAATAATAATAATAATAACAGTTTATTTAGACATGGTACAATGATACATAGTTAGGTAGACATGATACATAGGTATAAATGAGATGTACATGCCAAAAGCCCCTAATATGCTGTGCATTGCGGGCATTCTTAGGACTATTTAATAGTAGACTACATGGTAAAAAATTATGGTTGATAATTTATAAAATACGTATAATTGTGTATCTAAGTTATAAAGTTTGAATATAAGTTGAACATAATAATATATTAATTGTAGCAATGCAACTAATTGAGTGAGATAACAATTTAAAACAATTAATTGCATTGCAGTTACAGTTTACGTGGTCATTATAATGTAAATGTTATGGAAACAGTTAGCTTAGTATGTATTATTCATAACAGGTTTTTACATTTAAGTGATTAATCAGGTTTTTACATTTAAGTGATTATTCTACTTTGTTGGGAATGTTTGATATTGAGCATTTAGGTTTGGGTGAGAAGGTGGTTTTTTAGCATCGTTTTGAATTGGGGTACAGGTAGGGTTTCTTTGGCAATGACTGGTAATGAATTCCAAATTTTAGTGCCTTTTATATGCATTGAGTTTTTACATAGTGTTAGATGGACACGGGGAACATCGAGGAGTGATCTGTGTCTAGTGTTATGGTCATGTGTCCTGTTAAAATTGGTAAGGAGAAGTTTGAGTGGTGGGTTAATATTTGCATGGAGTGGTCTATGTATGTAATAGGCACAGTAAAATGTATGAATGTCTTGTATGGTGAGTAAGTTTAGGGTTTTGAATATTGGTGGATTATGTTGTCTGGCGTGTGAATTTGTTATCAAATACTACTTAGGTACTATTGAATAAGAACCCTCTTGAACAGATTAATCGTTCATTCAACAGTAAATTGAAAGATTCTGAAAGGGAATGAAAATTTAATTCAAACAGTTTCCCTCTAAAAAAAATTGTTATCACTATCACCTTGATCTTTTCAATATTCACTTTTAATTTCCTTCTACTTACCCTCCCAAATTCGTTCAGCAACCTTTGCGACTTCTCTCCAGCATCTCCAAAAAGCACAGTGTCATCAGTGCACAGCAACTGTGTCAACTCCCATTTTATGTTAAATTCTTTGTTTCAATCCCACATCTTTCTCAAACACCCTTACATTCAAACTACCGTAATTTTGTTTAAGTTAAATTCTGTTATGTATAGCATAGATCTGTTTATTTTTTTAATAATATAAAATATATCTGTCTTTTTTGGGTTATCCTGGGTTCTCTACACATACATATGTTGCTATGTATGATAATCTATGTAACTGTATTTGTGTATACCTGAATAAACTTACTTACTCATCTCAGTCGAAGGTCTACTTTTAATGGAAAATAATCTCCCTCTCTCCTGCATACCCTAACCTGAACCTCACTATCGTATCTTCAGTAACCTACAATATATTCCATACACTTGCAACATCTGCTACATTGCTCCCATAGCCCCTCTATCATATGCCTTTTCCAAATCCATAAATGCAACGAACACTTCTTTACCCTTATCTAAATTCTGGTCATTTATAAGCTTCACTGTAAACATTTGGTCTACACATCCTCTATTTTTCTCAAAGCCTCCTTGTTAATCTGCAATCCTGCTCTCCACTTCACACTTAATTCTTTCAATAACAGCTATACCATACACCTCATCAGGTATACTCAACAGGCTTATTTCCCTATAATTTTTCACTCTCTTTCGTTCCCTTTGACTCTATACTAAGAAACTATGCATACTCTCTGCGAATTCCTAGGTATTTCCCCCTCTTTCATACATTTATTAAATAAAAGCACCAACCACTCCAAAACTATATCCACATATGCTTTTAACATTTCACGTCTTGATTCCATCAATCCCAGCACATTTACACCTTTTCATTCTACCCACAGCCTCAAGCACCTCCTCTACACTCATAACTGGCTCTTCCTCACTCCTAAAACACGCTGTATCTGCCTGACCAATGCATCAACACACACCTTCCCTTCTCATCATCAACATTTAACAATTCCTTGTAATATACTCTTCATCTTCACGATACCTCCAAATTCCTACCTAATAACTCTACTGATTTTAACTGTCAAAGCCATGCATATATATATTTCCTAAATTTCATAAACACGAAATTCAGCTGGAAATATTAGAACCAGGAGACGGAGGAAAGGTTTGAATATATCTGAAGTAATGAAATTCGTATGAAGAAAGCTGAGAGCAGATTTATAATAATAATAATAATAATAATAATAATAATAATAATAATAATAATAATAATAATAATTTTATTTACTACAAGTACATGTACAAGGTATACAGACCATAGCTGACATCAATGACATACTACTATATAGAAAGCCGCTTGTTATGCTGAGCATTTCCCGCAAATTAGGTCAGTTTTGTCCCAGGATGCGACCCACACCAGTCGACTAACACCCAGGTACCCACTTTACTGATTGATGAACATAGACAACCGGTGTAACGAAACACGCCCAATGTTTCTATCCTCGCCGGGAATCGAACCCGGCGAGGATAAAAACCTAAAAAAAAATAAGGAAAACACAAGTCAGCTCAGTATTCAAGAAAACCAGAGACACTTAAAGATGGTTCTGAGTGCGGGACCAACCTGGGAGAGTGACGCAGTAGTGAGGGTCAGTCACTGCCAACTGAGTGGTGTAGCAACAGTCAAGACTTTTATGTGATGTCTGAGTCTCATTCTCTCAGTTTATTGGCCATCGTCATGAACTTACTCCGACTCTGGCGTAGGTGATTGGCTATCACCAACAGAAGGCGTGTCCACAGACACAAAGAGGTTAAACAACATCTTCCCAACAAACACACACACACATACATATACACAAACAGACGTACACAGACATAAACACACACACACAAGGCTAGTTCCACAACTCAGGGGACTGTCCTACGAAGAAAGGTTGAGGGAAATAGGACTAACAACACTGGAGGGCAGAAGGGTCAGAGGAGACATGATAACGACACAAAATACTGCGGGGAATTGACAAGGTAGACAGTGACAGGATGTTCCAGAGAGGGAACACAGAAACAAGGAGACACAACTGGAAGCTGAAGACTCAGATTAGTCAAAGGGATGTTAGGAAGCATTTCTTCAGCCATAGAGTAGTCAGGAAGTGGAATAGTCTAGCGAACGATATAGTGGAGGCAGGAACCATACATAGTTTTAAGACAAGGTATGATAAAGCTCATGGAGCAGGGAGAGCAGAGACCCAGTAGCGGACAGCGAAGAGGCGGGGCCAGGAGCTGAGTCTCGACCCCTGCAACCACAATTAGGTGAGCACAATTGTGAGTACACTCTAGCTGCGTTGGAAACGCGACTAGTTCCTGAGCTAAGGGGAATGTCCAACGAGGGAAAGTTAAAACAAATCAACCCGACGACACTGG
>WNWK01015680.1:0-17500 GCA_009830355.1 Cherax destructor
GGGTAGATAGGGGGCAATGTGGCAGATGTTGCAGGTGTATGGAATAGGAGGAAGGTTACTGAAAGCAGTGAAGAGTTTTTATGAGGATAGTGAGGCTCAGGTTAGAGTGTGTAGGAGGGAAGGGGACTATTTCCCAGTAAAAGTGGGCCTTAGACAGGGATGTGTGATGTCACCGTGGTTGTTCAATATATTTATAGATGGGGTTGTAAGAGAAGTGAATGCGAGGGTCTTGGCAAGAGGTGTGGGGTTAAAAGATAAAGAATCAAATACAAAGTGGGAGTTGTCACAGTTGCTTTTGCTGATGACACTGTGCTTTTGGGAGATTCTGAAGAGAAGTTGCAGAGGTTGGTGGATGAATTTGGTAGGGTGTGTAAAAGAAGAAAATTGAAAGTGAATATAGGAAAGAGTAAGGTGATGAGGATAACAAAAAGAATAGGTGACGAAAGATTGGATATCAGATTGGAGGAGAGAGTATGGAGGAGGTGAATGTATTCAGATATTTGGGAGTGGACATGTCAGCAGATGGGTCTATGAAGGATGAGGTGAATCATAGAATTGATGAGGGGAAAAGGGTGAGTGGAGCACTTCGAGTCTGTGGAGACAAAGAACCTTGTCCATGGAAGTAAAAGGGGAATGTATGAGAGTATAGTTATACCAACGCTCTTATATGGGTGTGAAGCATGGGTGATGAATGTTGCAACGAGGAGAAGGCTGGAGGCAGTGGAAATGTCATGTCTGAGGTCAATGTGTGGTGTGAATATAATGCAGAGAATTCGTAGTTTGGAAATTAGGAGGAGGTGCGGGATTACCAAAACTATTGTCCAGAGAGCTGAGGAGGGGTTGTTGAGGTGGTTTGGAAATGTAGAGAGAATGGAACGAGACAGAGTGACTTCGAGAGTGTATAAATCTGTAGTGGAGGGAAGGCGGGGTAGGGGTCGGCCTAGGAAAGGGTGGAGGGAGGGGGTAAAGGAAGTTTTGTGTGCGAGGGCTTGGACTTCCAGCAAGCATGTGTGAGCGTATTTGATAGGAGTGAATGGAGGCATATGGTTTTTAATACTTGATGTGCTGTTGGAGTGTGAGCAAAGTAACATTTATGAAGGGATTCAGGGAAACCGGCAGGCCGGACTTGAGTTCTGGAGATGGGAAGTACAGTGCCGGCACTCTGAAGGAGGAGTGTTAATGTTGCAGTTTTATAACTGTAGTGTAAAGCACCCTCTGGCAAGACAGTGATGGAGTGAATGATGATGAAAGTTTTTCTTTTTCGGGCCACCCTGCCTTGGTGGGAATCGGCCGATGTGTTAATAAACAATAATAAAAAAAGACTTTGTTAGGTTAATATTGAAGAGGGTAGATATTATTATTATCTACTTAAATCTACCAGCTCTGACACTACTAGTCTACCAGCTCTGACACTACTGAAGTCTACCAGCTCTGACACTACTCAAGTCTACCAGCTGTGACACTACTCAAGTCTACCAGCTGTGACACTACTAGTCTACCAGCTCTGACACTACTAGTCTACCAGCTGTGACACTACTAGTCTACCAGCTGTGACACTACTAGTCTACCAGCTCTGACACTATTAGTCTACCAGCTCTGACACTACTAGTCTAACAGCTGTGACACTACTAGTCTACCAGCTGTGACACTACTAGTCTACCAGCTCTGACACTACTAGTCTACCAGCTCTGACACTACTGAAGTCTACCAGCTCTGACACTACCGAAGTCTACCAGCTCTGACACTACTCAAGTCTACCAGCTGTGACACTACTCAAGTCTACCAGCTGTGACACTACTAGTCAACCAGCTGTGACACTACTAGTCTACCAGCTGTGACACTACTAGTCTACCAGCTGTGACACTACTAGTCTACCAGCTGTGACACTACTAGTCTACCAGCTGTGACACTACTAGTCTACCAGCTGTGACACTACTAGTCTACCAGCTGTGACACTACTAGTCTACCAGCTGTGACACTACTAGTCTACCAGCTCTGACACTACTAGTCTACCAGCTGTGACACTACTAGTCTACCAGCTGTGACACTACTAGTCTACCAGCTGTGACACTACTAGTCTACCAGCTTGACACTACTAGTCTACCAGCTCTGACACTACTAGTCTACCAGCTGTGACACTACTAGTCTACCAGCTGTGACACTACTACTGTCTACCAGCTGTGACACTACTAGTCTACCAGCTGTGACACTACTAGTCTACCAGCTGTGACACTACTAGTCTACCAGCTGTGACACTACTAGTCTACCAGCTGTGACACTACTAGTCTACCAGCTTGACACTAGTAGTCTAAAGCCAGCTGTGACACTACTAGTCTACCAGCTGTGACACTACTAGTCTACCAGCTGTGACACTACTAGTCTACCAGCTCTGACACTACTAGTCTACCAGCTCTGACACTACTAGTCTACCAGCTCTGACACTACTAGTCTACCAGCTGTGACACTACTAGTCTACCAGCTCTGACACTATTAGTCTACCAGCTGTGACACTACTAGTCTACCAGCTGTGACACTAGTAGCTGTGCACTCAGTCTACAGCTGTGACACTACTAGTCTACCAGCTGTGACACTAGTAGTCTACCAGCTGTGACACTACTAGTCTACCAGCTGTGACACTACTAGTCTACCAGCTGTGACACACTAGTCTACCAGCTGTGACTACTAGTCACCAGCTGTACACTACTAGTCTACCAGCTGTGACACTACTAGTCTACCAGCTGTGACACTATAGTCTACCAGCTGTGACACTACTAGTCTACCAGCTGTGACACTACTAGTCTACCAGCTGTGACACTAGTAGTCTACCAGCTGTGACACTACTAGTCTACCAGCTGTGACACTACTAGTCTACCAGCTGTGACACTACTAGTCTACCAGCTGTGACACTACTAGTCTACCAGCTGTGACACTACTAGTCTACCAGCTGTGACACTACTAGTCTACCAGCTGTGACACTACTAGTCTACCAGCTGTGACACTAGTAGTCTACCAGCTGTGACACTACTAGTCTACCAGCTGTGACACTAGTAGTCTACCAGCTGTGACACTACTAGTCTACCAGCTGTGACACTACTAGTCTACCAGCTGTGACACTACTAGTCTACCAGCTGTGAAACTAGTAGTCTACCAGCTGTGACACTACTAGTCTACCAGCTGTGACACTACTAGTCTACCAGCTGTGACACTAGTAGTCTACCAGCTGTGACACTACTAGTCTACCAGCTGTGACACTACTAGTCTACCAGCTGTGACACTACTAGTCTACCACGCTGCCCTGACACTACTAGTCTACCAGCTGTGACACTACTAGTCTACCAGCTGTGACACTACTAGTCTACCAGCTGTGACACTACTAGTCTACCAGCTGTGACACTACTAGTCTACCAGCTGTGACACTACTAGTCTACCAGCTGTGACACAGTACCTCGTGTGTGTGACCACCTGTGTGATGGATAACAGAGCTTTTGTTCCAACAATGTTATTTTTTATTAACATATCCGCCGTTTCCCACCAAGGTACGGTGGCCCGAAAAAGAAGATACACTTTTATCATTATTCAGCCCATCACTGTCTTGGCAGAGCGCGACAGTGATGGGTACAGTACCTTCAGAGTACAGGTACTGTACTTCCCACCTCCAGAACTGTAACATCCTCACTCATCCTTCAGAGTACAGGCACTGTACTTCCCACCTCCAGAACTGTAACATCCTCACCCATCCTTCAGAGTACAGGCACTGTACTTCCCACCTCCAGAACTGTAACATCCTCACTCATCCTTCAGAGTGCAGGCACTGTACTTCCCACCTCCAGAACTGTAACATCCTCACCTATCCTTCAGAGTACAGGCACTGTACTTCCCACCTCCAGAACTGTAACATCCTCACCCATCCTTCAGAGTACAGGCACTGTACTTCCCACCTCCAGAACTGTAACATCCTCACTCATCCTTCAGAGTACAGGCACTGTACTTCCCACCTCCAGAATTGTAACATATTCACCTATCCTTCAGAGTACAGGCACTGTACTTCCCACCTCCAGAACTGTAACATCCTCACCCATCCTTCAGAGTACAGGTACTGTACTTCCCACCTCCAGAACTGTAACATCCTCACTCATCCTTCAGAGTACAGGTACTGTACTTCCCACCTCCAGAACTGTAACATCCTCACTCATCCTTCAGAGTGCAGGCACTGTACTTCCCACCTCCAGAACTGTAACATCCTCACTCATCCTTCAGAGTACAGGTACTGTACTTCTCACCTCCAGAACTGTAACATCCTCACCCATCCTTCAGAGTACAGGTACTGTACTTCCCACCTCAGAACTGTAACATCCTCACTCATCCTTCAGAGTGCAGGCACTGTACTTCCACCTCCAGAACTGTAACATCCTCACTCATCCTTCAGAGTACAGGTACTGTACTTCCCACCTCCAGAACTGTAACATCCTCACTCATCCTTCAGAGTGCAGGCACTGTACTTCCCACCTCCAGAACTGTAACATCCTCACCCATCCTTCAGAGTACAGGCACTGTACTTCCCACCTCCAGAACTGTAATATCCTCACTCATCCTTCAGAGTACAGGTACTGTACTTCCCACCTCCAGAACTGTAACATCCTCACTCATCCTTCAGAGTACAGGTCTGTACTTCCACCTCAGAACTGTAACATCCTCACTCATCCTTCAGAGTGCAGGCACTGTACTTCCCACCTCCAGAACTGTAACATCCTCACTTATCCTTCAGAGTACAGCCACTGTACTTCCCACCTCCAGAACTGTAACATCCTCACTCATCCTTCAGAGTACAGGTACTGTACTTCCCACCTCCAGAACTGTAACATCCTCACCCATCCTTCAGAGTACAGGTACTGTACTTCCCACCTCCAGAACTGTAACATCCTCACTCATCCTTCAGAGTACAGCCACTGTACTTCCCACCTCCAGAACTGTAACATCCTCACTCATCCTTCAGAGTACAGGTACTGTACTTCCCACCTCCAGAACTGTAACATCCTCACTCATCCTTCAGAGTACAGGTACTGTACTTCCCACCTCCAGAACTGTAACATCCTCACTCATCCTTCAGAGTACAGGTACTGTACTTCCCACCTCCAGAACTGTAACATCCTCACCCATCTTTCAGAGTACAGGCACTGTACTTCCCACCTCCAGAACTGTAACATCCTCACTCATCCTTCAGAGTACATGCACTGTACTTCCCACCTCCAGAACTGTAACATCCTCACTCATCCTTCAGAGTACAGGTACTGTACTTCCCACCTCCAGAACTGTAACATCCTCACTCATCCTTCAGAGTACATGCACTGTACTTCCCACCTCCAGAACTGTAACATCTCACTCATCCTTCAGAGTACAGGTACTGTACTTCCCACCTCCAGAACTGTAACATCCTCACTCATCCTTCAGAGTACAGGTACTGTACTTCCCACCTCCAGAACTGTAACATCCTCACCCATCCTTCAGAGTACAGGCACTGTACTTCCCACCTCCAGAACTGTAACATCCTCACTCATCCTTCAGAGTACAGGTACTGTACTTCCCACCTCCAGAACTGTAACATCCTCACTCATCCTTCAGGGTACAGGTACTGTACTTCCCACCTCCAGAACTGTAACATCCTCACTCATCCTTCAGAGTACAGGTACTGTACTTCCCACCTCCAGAACTGTAACATCCTCACTCATCCTTCAGGGTACAGGTACTGTACTTCCCACCTCCAGAACTGTAACATCCTCACTCATCCTTCAGGGTACAGTTATTGTACTTCCCACCTCCAGAGATATAACATCCTAACCCATCATCAGAGTATATTCACTCCAAACATTGCCCTCTGACGTGACATCTCCACTGCCTCCAGCCTTCTCCTTGTTACAACATTCATCACCCATGCTTCACACCCATAAAAGAGTTTTGGTATATCTACACTCTTATACATTCCCCTCTTTGCTTCCATGGACAAAGTTCTTTGTCTCCACAGATTCCTTAGTGCACCACTTACCTTTTTCCTCTCACCAGTTCTATGGTTCACTTATTAAATAGTGTAGCAACACTGCTGGTGTTCCCACGATGTAACTATTATATATAATAGTGTAGCAACACTGCTGGTGTTCCCACAATGTAACTATTATATAGAATAGTGTAGCAACACTGCTGGTGTTCCCACAATGTAACTATCATATAGAATAGTGTAGCAATGCCTCTCACAACTACTGGATCGCTATGACATGGTCCTGGATGGTCGCTACTGCCTCTCACAAATACTGGACCACTATGACATGGTCCTGGATGCACTAGAGGACAAACACAATGCGGATGTAGTGTACTCAGACCTCACAAGTCTTCAGCACACAAAGTTCTTGCAAAAGAAATAACAGAAGTTGGTAGATAGAGTTTAAACTTCTGAAGAAACAGAGTCCAGAGAGTAATAGTGAACAGAGATATGCCAGAGGCTGACACAGTGAGTTCTGTTCCACAAGACACAGTAATTGTTCCCATCCTTAACAAGACACAGTACTTGTTCCCATCCTTAACAATACACAGTACTTGTTCCCATCCTTAACAATACACAGTACTTGTTCCCATCCTTAACAATACACAGTACTTGTTCCCATCCTTAACAATCAACACACAATACACAGTACTTGTTCCCATCCTTAACAATACACAGTACTTGTTCCCATCCTTAACAATACACAGTACTTGTTCCCATCCTTAACAATACACAGTACTTGTTCCCATCCTTAACAAGACACAGTACTTGTTCCCATCCTTAACAAGACACAGTACTTGTTCCCATCCTTAACAATACACAGTACATGTTCCCATCCTTAACAAGACACAGTACTGTTCCATCCTTAACAAACACAGTACTTGTTCCCATCTTAACAAGTTCACAGTACATGTTCCCATCCTAAAAAATCTTCCAGTACATGTTCCAGTCTTCATGGACATTGATATAAACCAAGTCTTCCAGTGGACCACTGATATAAACCAAGTCTTCCAGTGGACCATTGATATAAACCAAGTCTTCCAGTGGACCACTGATATAAACCAAGTCTTCCAGTGGACCACTGATATAAACCAAGTCTTCCAGTGGACCACTGATGTAAACCAAGTCTTCCAGTGGACCACTGATGTAAACCACGTCTTCCAGTGAACCACTGATATAAACCAGTCTTCAGTGACCACTGATATAAACCAAGTCTTCCAGTGGACCACTGATATAAACCAAGTCTTCCAGTGGACCACTGATATAAACAAGTCTTCCAGTGGACCACTGATATAAACCAAGTCTTCCAGTGGACCACTGATTAAACCAGTCTTCCAGTGGACCACTGATGTAAACTAAGTCTTCCAGTGGACCACTGATATAAACACAGTCTTCCAGTGGACCACTGATATAAACCAGTCTTCCAGTGGACCACTGATATAAACTAAGTCTTCCAGTGGACCACTGATATAAACCAAGTCTTCCAGTGGACCACTGATATAAACAGTCTTCCAGTTGACCACTGATATAAACTAAGTCTTCCAGTGGACCACTGATATAAACCAAGTCTTCCAGTGGACCACTGATATAAACCAGGTCTTCCAGTGGACCACTGATATAAACTAAGTCTTCCAGTGGACCACTGATATAAACCAAGTCTTCCAGTGGACCACTGATATAAACCAGGTCTTCCAGTGGACCACTGATATAAACCAAGTCTTCCAGTTGACCACTAATATAAACCAAGTCTTCCAGTGGACCACTGATATAAACCAAGTCTTCCAGTGGACCACTGATATAAACCAAGTCTTCCAGTGGACCACTGATATAAACCAGGTCTTCCATTGGACCACTAACAACAATATAACATACAGTGAAGACAAATCTCACTTACTCTGCTCTGGAAAATGAATAAATAAAAGTTGGAACTGGTTATAAAGATAACTTTAAGTCAGTAAACAAGAGGGGAAAGGACCGTGAGAGACTTAGAAGTGATAATGTAAGAGATTCAACTTTTCTAGTACATTCAAGACTCTCATTATCACAAGCGGAAGGAAATTGATAAACTGGTTATCTAGCTTTCAAGACAAGAGATGCCAAGCCAATGGTGATTCTCTTCAAGTCACTTGTTCTCTCAAGGCTGGAATATTGCTGTACACAGCTACTTTCAAGGCTGGAATATTACTGTACACAACTTTCAAGGCTGGAATATCGCTGTACACAACAACTTTCAAGGCTGGAATATTGCTGTACACAACTACTTTCAAGGCTGGAATATTGCTGTACACAGCTCCTTTCAAGGCTGGAATATTGCTGTACACAGCTACTTTCAAGGCTGGAATATTGCTGTACACAACAACTTTCAAGGCTGGAATATTGCTGTACACAACTTTCAAGGCTGGAATATGCTGTACACAACTACTTTCAAGGCTGGAATATTGCGTACACAACTTTCAAGGCTGGAATATTCTGTACACACAACTTTCAAGGCTGGAATATTACTGTACACAACTTTCAAGGCTGGAATATTCTGTACACAACTTTTCAAGGCTGGAATATTACTGTACACAACTTTCAAGGCTGGAATATTGCTGTACACAACCTTTCAAGGCTGGAATATTACTGTACACAACTTTCAAGGCTGGAATATTACTGTACACAACAACTTTCAAGGCTGGAATATTACTGTACACAACTTTCAAGGCTGGAATATTGCTGTACACAACTTTCAAGGCTGGAATATTGCTGTACACAACTTTCAAGGCTGGAATATTGCTGTACACAACTTTCAAGGCTGGAATATTGCTGTACAGAAACAGCAATATTGTTATTATTATGCCGCTGTTGCTGTTGTTGATGCCGCTATTGCTGCTGTTGTTCTTGTTGCTGCTGTTGTTTCTACTGTTCCTGGCGCCGCTGCTCCTGCTGCTGCTGCCTGCTGCTACTGCCGCTGCTGCTGCTGCTGCTGCCGCTGCTACTGCCGCTGTTGCTGCTGCTGCTACTGCTGCTGCTGCCGGTGCTGCTGCTGCTGCTGCTACTACTGGCGCTGCTACTGCCGCTGCTGCTGCTGCTGCAGCTGCTGCTGCTGCTGCCGCTGCTGCTTCCGGTGCTGCTGCTGCTGCTGCAGACTACAGCTTGTAACAGCAGTGATGGGTACCACTTATCAGAGACAGGAAGTGCAGAGCAGCTGGGGTCAATACAGAGAGTAACAGTCCACCAAACACGACCCTACTAACATACCAACTGACTCGTAAAAGTTGAAGGCACTTGTGGCTACCAGCCATACATCTGACTCAGTCTTATGTACACCCAGCCATCGTTAGACATACAGGGGAAGACTGCAGCAGGCCTACCAGCCCATACCAGGCAGGTCTTTCTCAAACCCCAACCCTCGTCAGTGCAACCCATTCTGAATGCTATCCATGGAATGTAAGAGTCTGTAAATTTATATCTACACACAATACAGTCTAATTGCTTTATAATAATGATTATTTATACATGATACAACTTATACAGACCATAGCTGACACCAATGACATACTACTATATAGAAAGCCACTTGTTATGCAGGATGCGACCCACACCAGTCCACTAACACCCAGGTACCTATTTTACTGATGGGTGAACATGGACAGTAGGTGTCTTAAGGAAACACGTCCCGATGTTTCCACCCGTATCTGGGATCGAACCACGGACCTCACTATATGAACCGAGTGCGCTAGCAATCGACCTACGGGACACAAACCACACTATAGATAGGGTTAGAACCCGCCAGCGTGGCTGTGGCGAACTCTAGCTCAAGGCCCCTCAAATCCACCATCACGACTTACGAAATCGTAATAATACGCGAGTCGTTCAAAGAAAACAAAATCTAGTTAGTTGCGTGTTCAGTTTGTCAATATTTTATTGTCGCCTCAATTTTCACTCCAAATTGGTGAGAATAATGGCATGAGTGACCCAATTTATTAATGGCTTCATTGTAAATGACCTCTGACTTGATGTTGTGACCTGATATACGACCTTTCATCTGAAGTAGTGGTCTTAGTGACCTGATAATAAGACCTTTGACCTGTTGTTGTGGTCTTAGTGACCTGATATACGACCTCTGACCTGATGTTGTGGTTTTAGTGACCTGATAAATGACCTCTGATCTGATGTTGTGACCTGATATACGACCTCTGACCTGATGTTGGGTCTTAGTGACCTGAAATGCGACCTCTGACCTGATGTTGTGGTCTTAGCGACCTGATAAATGACCTCTGATCTGATGTTGTGACCTGATATACGACCTATGACCTGATGTTGGGTCTTAGTGACCTGATGTACGACCTCTGACCTGATGTTGTGGTCTTAGTGACCTGATATACAACCTGTGACCTCTTGTTGTGGCCTTAGTGACCTGATAAACGACCTCTGACCTGATGTTGTGGTATTAGTGACCTGATAAATGACCTCTGATCTGATGTTGTGACCTGATATACGACCTTGACCTGATGTTGGGTCTTAGTGACCTGAAATGCGACCTCTGACCTGATGTTGTGTCTTAGTGACCCTGATCTGACCTGATATAGACCTCATGACCTGTGTGGGTCTTAGTGACCTGATAACGACCTCTGACTGATGTGTCTTAGTGACCTGATATACAACCTGTGACCTCTTGTTGTGGCCTTAGTGACCTGATAAACGACCTCTGACCTGATGTTGGGGTATTAGTGACCTGATATACGACCTCTGACCTGATGTTGGGGTTTTAGTGACCTGATATACAACCTGTGACCTGATGTTGGGGTTTTAGTGACCTGATAAAGGACCTGTGACCTGATGTCTTGTACCTAGTGACACCGAATCTGACACCATGTATACTTAAAGCTGCAATAAGCACCTCAGGTGTCCTAAAGTTGCGTACCTAACGACACTTGAACTTTGATGAAACAATGCATACCTAGTGACAGTACACCTAGCATAATGTACCTAGTGACATTACACCTAATGTTACGTTCTTATTAACACTGCATATAGTAATTATGTACTTACTGACACTACACAAGGTGTTATGTACCTACTGACACTACACAAGGTGTTATGTACCTACTGACACTACACAAGGTGTTATGTACCTACTGACACTACACAAGGTGTTATGTACCTACTGACACTACACAAGGTGTTATGTACCTACTGACACTACACATGGTGTTATGTACCTACTGACATTACACATGGTGTTACCTACTGATACTACACATGGTTTTATGTACCTACTGACACTATACATGGTGTTATGTACCTACTGAAACTACACATGGAGTTATGTACCTAGTGACACTACACATGGTGTTATGTACCTAATGACACTACACATGGTGTTATGTACCTACTGATACTACACATGGTGTTATGTACCTACTGACACTACACATGGTGTTATGTACCTACTGACACTACACAAGGTGTTATGTACCTACTGACGCTACACATGGTGTTATGTACCTACTGACATTACACATGGTGTTACCTACTGATACTACACATGGTTTTATGTACCTACTGAAACTACACATGGAGTTATGTACCTACTGAAACTACACATGGAGTTATGTACCTAGTGACACTACACATGGTGTTATGTACCTAATGACACTGCACATGGTGTTATGTACCTACTGACACTACACATGGTGTTATGTACCTACTGACACTACACATGGTGTTATGTACCTAGTGACACTACACATGGTGTTATGTACCTACTGACACTACACATGGTGTTATGTACCTACTGATACTACACATGGTGTTATGTACCTACTGACACTACACATGGTGTTATGTACCTACTGACACTACACATGGTGTTATGCACCTACTGACACTACTCATGGTGTTATGCACCTACTGATATTACATATAGTGTCATATACATATTGACACTACACGGTGTGTTGTGTGTTCACATTTTGTCCCTACACGGTGTGTTGTGTGTTCACATTTTGACACTACACGGTGTGTTGTGTGTACACATTTTGATACTACACGGTGTGTTGTGTGTACATTTTGACACTACACGGTGTGTTGTGTGTACACATTTTGATACTACACAGTGTGTTGTGTGTACATTTTGATGCTACACGGTATGTTGTGTGTACATTTTGACACTGCACGGTGTGTTGTGTGTACATTTTGATACTACACGGTGTGTTGTGTGTACATTTTGACACTGCACAGTATGTTGTGTGTACATTTTGACACTGCACGGTGTGTTGTGTGTACACATTTTGATACTACACGGTGTGTTGTGTGTACATTTTGACACTGCAAGGTGTGTTGTGTGTTCACATTTTGATACTACACGGTGTGTTGTGTGTACATTTTGACACTACACGGTGTGTTGTGTGTACACATTTTGATACTACACGATATGTTGTGTGTACATTTTGACACTACACGGTGTGTTGTGTGTACATTTTGATACTACACGGTGTGTTGAATGTACATTTTGACACTGCACAGTATGTTGTGTGTACATTTTGATACTGCACGGTATGTTGTGTGTACATTTTGACACTGCACGGTGTGTTGTGTGTACACATTTTGATACTACACAGTGTGTTGTGTGTACATTTTGACACTACACGGTGTGTTGTGTGTACATTTTGACACTACACGGTGTGTTGTGTGTACATTTTGACACTACACGGTGTGTTGTGTAGACATAGCGAGTGTACAAGTGTTCCCTGACCTGTGTCTCCTCTCACAGCAGATGTCCTCCGCAAGGCGGGGTTCAGAATGGCAAAGCTACGGCGTGAGGCCTCTGGTGCTACTAGCGGCTACGAAGAAGCGCAGAAGAAGGACTCGGGCGGAGAAGAAAACAGTGTAAGGAAGGTGAACAACTCCGGCGCCGCCGGCTCTAACGCCACGAGCGGCGGCGGGGGCGAGTCCCCCCTGGGGGTGACGCTGCCTGTGGCACCAGCGGGGGAGATGGTGGTCAGGGGGGCGCCTACAGGCACCGCCAACATCACCACCACCAGCACCGCCGCCGCAGGTATCAACCAACAGCGCCAGAGACGATGCTGTTTCTTCTGGTGCTGCTGCTGCAGGTGCTCCTGGTAAGTACTACAGTACTGTTCCTGCTACTGCAGGTGTTCCTGGTGAGTACTACAGTACTGTTCCTGCTGCTGCAGGTGTTCCTGGTGAGTACTACAGTACTGTTCCTGCTACTGCAGGTGTTCCTGGTAAGTACTACAGTACTGTTCCTGCTACTGCAGGTGTTCCTGGTGAGTACTACAATACTGTTCCTGCTACTGCAGGTGTTCCTGGTGAGTACTACAATACTGTTCCTGCTGCTGCAGGTGTTCCTGGTGAGTACTACAGTGCTGTTCCTGCTACTGCAGGTGCTCCTGGTAAGTACTACAGTGCTGTTCCTGCTGCTGCAGGTGTTCCTGGTAAGTACTACAGTACTGTTCCTGCTACTGCAGGTGTTCCTGGTGAGTACTACAGTACTGTTCCTGCTACTGCAGGTGTTCCTGGTAAGTACTACAGTACTGTTCCTGCTGCTGCAGGTGCTCCTGGTAAGTACTACAGTACTGTTCCTGCTGCTGCAGGTGCTCCTGGTGAGTACTACAGTACTGTTCCTGCTGCTGCAGGTGTTCCTGGTAAGTACTACAGTGACTGTTCCGCTGCTGCAGGTGCTCCTGGTGAGTACTACAGTACTGTTCCTGCTGCTGCAGGTGCTCCTGGTGAGTACTACAGTACTGTTCCTGCTGCTGCAGGTGTTCCTGGTGAGTACTACAGTACTGTTCCTGCTGCTGCAGGTGTTCCTGGTGAGTACTACAGTACTGTTCCTGCTGCTGCAGGTGTTCCTGGTGAGTACTACAGTACTGTTCCTGCTGCTGCAGGTGTTCCTGGTAAGTACTACAGTACTGTTCCTGCTGCTGCAGGTGCTCCTGGTAAGTACTACAGTGCTGTTCCTGCTGCTGCAGGTGTTCCTGGTGAGTACTACAGTACTGTTCCTGCTGCTGCAGGTGCTCCTGGTAAGTACTACAGTGCTGTTACCTCTGCAGGTGTCTGGTAAGTCTACGTACTGTTCCTGCTCTGCAGGTGTTCCTGGTAAGTACTACAGTGCTGTTCCTGCTCTGCAGGTGTTCCTGGTAAGTACTACAGTGCTGTTCCTGCTGCTGCAGGTGTTCCTGGTAGTACTACAGTACTGTTCCTGCTACTGCAGGTGTTCCTGGTAAGTACTACAGTACTGTTCCTGCTACTGCAGGTGTTCCTGGTAAGTACTACAGTCTGTTCCTGCTCTGCAGGTGTTCCTGGTGAGTACTACAGTACTGTCCTGCTGCTGCAGGTGTTCCTGGTGAGACTACAGTACTGTTCCTGCTCTGCAGGTGTTCCTGGTAAGTACTACAGTCTGTTCCTGCTACTGCAGGTGTTCCTGGTAAGTACTACAGTCTGTTCCTGCTCTGCAGGTGTTCCTGGTAGTACTACAGGCTGTTCCTGCTGCTGCAGGTGTTCCTGGTGAGTACTACAGTACTGTTCCTGCACTGCAGGTGTCCTGGTAAGTACTACATACTGTTCCTGCTACTGCAGGTGTTCCTGGTAAGCTATACAGTCTGTTCCTGCTACTGCAGGTGTTCCTGGTGACTACAGTCGTTCCTGCTGCTGCAGGTGTCCTAGAGTACTCGTACTGTTCCTGCTGCTGCAGGTGCTCCTGGTAAGTCTACAGTGTGTTCCTGCTCTGCAGGTGTTCCTGGTAGTACTACAGTACTGTTCCTGCTGCTGCAGGTGTTCCTGGTGAGTCTACAGTACTGTTCCTGCTGCTGCAGGTGCTCCTGGTAAGTACTACAGCTCTGTCCTGCCTGCTGCAGGTGTCCTGGTAAGTACTACAGTACTGTTCCTGCTGCTGCACCTGAGACAAAGGTTGTCCAGGTGTTCCTGGTGAGTACTACAGTACTGTTCCAAGTGTTCCTGGTGAGTACTACAGTACTGTTCCACAGTGTTCCTGGTAGTACTACAGTACTGTTCCTGCTGGTGTACAAGTGTTCCTGTGTGAGTACTACAGTACTGTTCCTGCTACGCAGGTGTTCCTGGTGAGTACTACAGTACTGTTCCAGTGCTTGCGGTGTCCTGGTAGTACTACAGTACTGTTCCAGTGTTTCTGGTGAGTACTACAGTCTGTTCCAAGTGTTCCTGGTGAGTACTACAGTACTGTTCCAAGTGTTCTGGTAGTACTCAAGTGTGTTCCAGTGTTCCTGTAGTACTACAGTACTGTTCCTGCTGTGCAGGTGTTCCTGGTGAGTACTACAGTACTGTTCCCCTGCAGGTGTTCCTGGTGAGTACTACAGTACTGTTCCAAGTGTTCCTGGTGAGTACTACAGTACTGTTCCAAGGTGTTCCTGGTGAGTACTACAGTACTGTTCCTGCTGCTGCAGGTGTTCCTGGTGAGTACTACAGTACTGTTCAGTTCTGGTAGTACTAAGTCTGTTCCAGGTGTTCCTGGTGAGTACTACAGTACTGTTCCTGCATGCAGGTGTTCCTGGTGAGTACTACAGTACTGCTTCAGTGTTCCTGAGTACTAGACTGTTCCAGAGTGTTCCTGGTGAGTACTACAGTACTGTTCCAAGTGTTCTGGTGAGTACTACAGTACTGTTCCAAGTGTTCCTGGTGAGTACTACAGTACTGTTCCTGCTTGCGTGTGTAGTACTAAGTTGCTGTTCAGTGTTCCTGGTGAGTACTACAGTACTGTTCCTGCTACTGCAGGTGTTCCTGGTGAGTACTACAGTACTGTTCCAAGTGTTCTGGTGAGTACAGTGCTGTTCCAAGTGTTCTGTGAGTACTACAGTACTGTTCCTGCTAGTGCAGGTGTTCCTGGTGAGTACTACAGTACTGTTCCAGTGTTCTGGTGAGTACTAAAGTCTGCAGTGTTCCTGGTGAGTACTACAGTACTGTTTCCAAGTGCGTGTTCCTGGTGAGTACTACAGTACTGTTCCAAGTGTTCCTGGTGAGTACTACAGTACTGTTCCAAGTGTTCCTGGGAGTACTAAGTCTGTTCCAAGTGTTCCTGGTGAGTACTAAAGTGCTGTTCCAAGTGTTCCTGGTGAGTACTACAGTACTGTTCCAAGTGTTCCTGGTGAGTACTACAGTACTGTTCCAAGTGTTCCTGGTGAGTACTAAAGTGCTGTTCCAAGTGTTCCTGGTGAGTACTACAGTGCTGTTCCAAGTGTTCCTGGTGAGTACTACAGTGCTGTTCCAAGTGTTCCTGGTGAGTACTACAGTGCTGTTCCAAGTGTTCCTGGTGAGTAGTACAGTACTGTTCCAAGTGTTCCTGGTGAGTACTACAGTACTGTTCCAAGTGTTCCTGGTGAGTACTACAGTACTGTTCCAAGTGTTCCTGGTGAGTACTACAGTGCTGTTCCAAGTGTTCCTGGTGAGTACTACAGTACTGTTCCAAGTGTTCCTTGTGAGTACTACAGTGCTGTTCCAAGTGTTCCTGGTGAGTACTACAGTACTGTTCCAAGTGTTCCTGGTGAGTACTACAGTACTGTTCCAAGTGTTCCTGGTGAGCACCTTACTTCCCAAGGTGCTAGGCTCTTGATCCAAGAAACACGAACCATTTTCCCCTCCCTAAATAATCACAATAACACTTTTACTTAAGTCAGGATAGTTAATGACGTTTAAATCCTATCTACTACACTAAGCTCATTAACAACACTTAAACACCTAAAATAACCCAAAGTATATATATATATATATACTTAAATTAACCCCAGAATATATATATATATATTGATATAGATAGACTTATAGACTTCCAGCTGTCAGACAATTGTCAGCTGACAGTTTGCCCCAGTGGCTCTTGATCCGACGAGTTGGAGCTGGATTTGCCCTTGGATCAGCTCAGGAACGCATAGGCGCAATTAGGCTTATAGTCATAATAATAATACCACGGATATACCAGAGGTATACCACTTATGTAAACCAGGTATATCCTAGGTATACCACTGATGTACACCAGGTATATCCTAGGTATACCACTGATGTACACCAGGTATACCCTAGGTATACCACTGTTGTACACCAGGTATATCCTAGGTATACCACTGTTGTACACCAGGTATATCCTAGGTATACCACTGATGTACACCAGGTATATCCTAGGTATACCACTGATGTACACCAGGTATACCCTAGGTATACCACTGATGTACACCAGGTATATCCTAGGTATACCACTGATGTACACCAGGTATACCCTAGGTATACCACTGATGTACACCAGGTATATCCTAGGTATACCACTGATGTACACCAGGTATATCCTAGGTATACCACTGATGTACACCAGGTATATCCTAGGTATACCACTGATGTACACCAGGTATATTAGGTATACCCTGATGTACACCAGGTATATCAGGTATACCACTGATGTACACCAGGTATACCTAGGTATACCACTGATGTACACCAGGT
>WNWK01015680.1:22500-37500 GCA_009830355.1 Cherax destructor
TGTTAGGCAGTGTAAGACAGTGCCAAATAGTGCCAAACAGTGTTATACAGTACCAAACTGTGTCAAACAGTGCTAGACAGTGCTAAACATTGCTAGATAGTGCCAAACAGTGCAAGACAGTGCCACTAGCACCTTGAAGGGTGGCACCCCTGGGTCAGCCATCTTGTTTATCGATTACATAAGAATGAGGGGGAGAGGGAGGGAGAGCTCAGTGCTGTGTTGACGTTGGTGGGGGACGCACATCATGGAGTGGCTCTGGAGATTTGATATGTGGTTAGTACCAGTGCACAGGCAAGGTACACCCCGCTCCCTCTCTCTCTAAAGGGTGATCAAGGGCTTTTGATCCAAGGAATTAGAGCCGATCTAAAGGCTCTAATTCAGTGGCATTTGCCACAAAATTCGTAGTCTAAACGGGAGGTCAATAAGAGAGAGCCGTCTGTTGTGTTTTTCCAACGGCTTTCTTCCAGGGTCGGTAACTGCTCACTCAGCGGGCCCTTTTTCTGCTCCCATGATTTTTCTTTATAACTCGAGAACGCCTCATCCGATCGGCTTCAAACTTCCCATGCTTGTGAACCGTAAATAGATTCATGGCGTATTTAGTATGTCCATGTGCTCTCTGGCCAATTTTATACGGTAAATTGCCGATTTTGGTTTCTGTGTGATAACTAGTGAATACCTAATCAGATAGGCTTCAAACCTTCAGTGTTGGTGTGGTCTAGTCAAAGAAAACTTCACACTGATTTTAGGCTCTATAAGATTTAATTTGCCTATTATATTAGATTAATGATTTTCCCATGAATTAGCTAGAGAATGAGTCTTCAGCTAAGCTTTAAACCTTAAATGCTGATTATATATATATATATATATATTATATATATATATATATATATATATATATATATATATATATATATATATATATATATACACACATACCCCTCACTCTTCATTCACCCTCCTTCACTCTCCCTTACCCTCCCTCACCATTCCTCACCCATCTTTCAATCTTTCACCCTCCATCACCCTCCCCATCCTTCCTCACCCCTCCCTCACCCTCTCTCACCCTCCCTCACCTCTTCCTCCCTCCCCTACCAAGCCTCACCCCTCCCTCGCCCCCCGTTACCCTCCCTCGCCCCCGTTACCCCTCCCTCGCCCCCGTTACCCCTCCCTCGCCCCCGTTACCCCTCCCTCACTCTCTCTAACTCTCCATCACCCTCCCTCCCCCACCCTGCCCCACCCCAACCTCACTCTCCGTTACCCCTCCCTCACTCTCTCACCCTCCCTCACTCTCTCTCACCCTCCCTCACTCTCACTCACCCTCCCTCACCCTCTCTCACTCTCCCTCACTCTCCTAAACCCCTCCTCACAATCTCTCACCCTCCTTCACCACTCTCACCCTCCTTCACCCTCTCTCTCACCCTCCATCACTCTCCCTCGCCCTCCCTCATTCTTCCTCACTCTCCCTCACCCTCCCTCACTCTCCCTCAGCCTCCTTCACCCTCCCTCACTCTCACCCTCCCTCACTCTCCCTCACTCTCCATCACTCTCCTTCACCTTCCCTCACTCTCCCTCACTCTCCCTCACCCTAACACTTGAATAGATCTTATACTTCAGTTACCACCTGTTGAGAAGTCGCACAGGTGGTTCTGGAGTTACACAGGTGATTCTAGAGTCACACAGGTGGATCTGGAGTTTACACAGGTGTTCTAGATTTACACAGGTGTTTCTGGAGTCAAACAGGTGGTTCTGGAGTCACACAGGTGGTTCAGGAGTCACACAGGTAGTTCTGGAGTTACACAGGTGGTTCTGGAGTCAAACAGGTGGTTCTGGATTTACACAGGTGGTTCTAGAGTCACACAGGTGGTACTACGGTCACACAGGTGGTTCTGGATTCACACATGTGGTTCTGGAGTCACACAGGTGGTTCTGGAGTCACACAGGTGGTTCTAGAGTCACACAGGTGGTTCTGGAGTCACAGGTGGTTCTAGAGTCACACACGTGGTTCGGAAGTCACACAGGTGGTACTATAGTCGCACAAGTGGTTCTGGAGTCACACAGGAGGTTCTAGAATCACACAGGTGGTTCTAGAGTCACACAGGTGGTTCTAGAGTCACACAGGTGGTTCTAGAATCACCCAGGGGGTTCTAGAATCACACAGGTGATTCTAGAGTCATACAGGTGGTTCTACAGTCACACAGATGGTTCTAGAATCACACAGGTGGTTCTAGAGTCATACAGGTGGTGCTAGAATCACACAGGTGGTTCTAGAATAACACATGTGGTTCTAGAGTCACACAGGTGGTTCTAGAATCACACAGGTGATTCTAGAGTCACACAGGTGGTTCTAGAGTCATACAGGTGGTTCTAGAGTCACACAGGTGGTTATAGAATCACACAGGTGATTCTAGAGTCACACAGGTGGTTCTAGAGTCATACAGGTGGTGCTAGAATCACACAGGTGGTTCTAGAATCACACATGTGGTTCTAGAGTCACACAGGTGGTTCTAGAGTCACACAGGTGGTTCTAGAGTCACACAGGTGGTTCTGTAAATTTTATTTAGATTGGTTTTAAAATAGTACTACTAATACTACTACTACCACCTCTGCTACTACTACTACTACTACTAATAATAATAATAATAATTAAAATAATAATAATAATTATAATAATCATAATCATAATAACATTAATAATGCAACGCCCTCAGTCATGACTATCCCTCCTTCATGAGTAACTATTCCTCTTTCATGAGTAACTATCCTCTGATAACTTCTCCCTCATGAGCAACTATTCCTCCCTCATGAGTAACTATCCCTCCTTCATGAGTAACTATTGCTCCCTCGTGAGTAACTATCCCTCCCTCAAGAGTAACTATCCCTCCTTCATTAGTAACTATCCTTCCCTCATGAGTAACTATCCCTCGCTTATGAGTAACTATCCCTCCCTCATGAGTAACTATCCCTCCCTCATGAGTAACTATCCCTCATGAGTAACTATCCCTCCCTCATGAGTAACTATCCCTCATGAGTAACTATCACTCCTTTTAATAATAACTATCCCTCATGAGTAACTATCCCTCCTTTAATAGTAACTATCCCTCCCTCATGAGTAACTATCCGTCCTTCAATAGTAACTATCCCTCCCTCATGAGTAACTATCCCTCCCTCATAAGTAACTATCCCTCTCTCATGAGTACCTATCCCTCCCTCATGAGTAACTATCCCTTGCTCATGAGTAACTATCCTTCCCTCATGAGTAACTATCCTCCCTCATGAGTAACTATCCCTCCCTCATTAGTAACTATCCCTCCTTTAATAGTAACTGTCCCTCCCTCATGAGTAACTATCCCCATTTAATAGTAACTATCCCTCCCTCATGAGTAACTATCCCTCCCTCATGAGTAAATATCCCTCTCTTATAATTAACTATCCCTCCATCATGAGTAACTATCCCTCCCTCATGAGTAACTATCCCTCCCTCATGAGTAACGATCCCTCCCTCATGAGTAACTATCCCTCCTTTATGAGTAACTATACCTCACTCATTAGTAACTATCATTCCCTTATGAGTAACTATCCCTCGCTTATGAGTAACTATCCCTCGCTTATGAGTAACTATCCCTCCCTCATGAGTAATTATCCCTCCCTTATAAGTAACTATCCCTCCTTCATTAGTAACTATCCCTCCCTCATAAGTAACTATCCCTCATGAGTAACTATCCCTCCCTCATGAGTAACTATCCCTCCCTCATGAGTAACTATCCCTCCCTCATAATCAACTGTCCATCCCTCATGAGTAACTATCCATCCCTCATAAGTAACTATCCCTCCCTCATGAGTAACTATCCTTCCCTCATGAGTAACTACCCCTCCCTAATGAGTAACTATCCCTCCCTCATGAGTAACTATCCCTCCCTCATGAGTAACTATCCCTCCCTCATAAGTAACTATCCCTCCCTCATGAGTAACTATCCCTCCCTCATGAGTAACTACCCCTCCTTCATGAGTAACTATCCCTCCCTCATGAGTAACTATCCCTCCTTTAATAGTAACTATTCCTCCCTCATGAGTAACTATCCCTTCCTCATAAATAACTATCCCTCCCTCATGAGTACCTATCCCTCCGTCATGAGTAACTATCCCTTGCTCATGAGTAAGTATCCCTCCCTCATGATTAACTATCCCTGCCTCACGAGGATGTAAGCGTTTTGTTTACATTTAACGTCTTTGATTCCGGTAGTCATCGACTTAGGTATAAATAGGTGCTCTGAGAGCCCTATCCTCTACTCATTGCTCAATGAACCAATCACAAAGAATTCTAAGAGAAGTCTAAGCCAGTGCCGTGATCGTTCGGGACGCACCACTTGAAGTACTGTGGCAAACTAAGCCAAAGCCAGAGCCGACCCACGAATCGCGATACGGGAGAACTCTATGCGCAGGTGCCACATTTCGTTTCATTGATCCGGTGCGACCTTGCCAAACTCCCAGCTTTACGTTAGGAAATATTATCATTGTGATTATTACGGTCCTGGGAGAGCGCTAAACTCGTAGGGGGGTCACACAGCACCAGGGGAACGGTGGTAATGGGGTTGGATCCGAGGAAGGGGAGACTGGATCCTATTTATTGGATCAAAATATTTCACACCTGGACCCTTTAAAAGTGAACTAGATATTACATAACCTCAGTGTATATACACTGAGAGGTGTATATCTCAGTGTATATACACTGAAAGGTGTATATCCCAGTGTATATACACTGAGAGGTGTATATCTCAGTGTATATACAGTGAAATGTGTATATCCCAGAGTATATACACTGAGAGGTGTATATCTCAGTGTATATACACTGAGAAGTGTATATCCAAGTGTATATACATTGAAAGGTATATATCTCAGTGTATATACACTGAGAGGTGTATATCCAAGTGTATATACACTGAGAGGTGTATATCTCAGTGTATATACACTGAGAGGTGTATATCTCAGTGTATATACACTGAGAGGGATATCCAAGGTATATACACTGGTGTATATCCAGTGTATATACACTGAGGTAACCATGTATATACACTGAGAGGTGCATATATGAGGTTATCTCTGAGGGATATACACGAGAGGTATTCATGATCGGGTGAACATTGACGTGTTCCTCACCTGTTGTCATGTTCACTGCAGCAATAGGTACTGGGTTGTTAGTCACTGGGTCGATCCTGGACAGATTGACCATGGATACAGACAGTCCGATGACGCCTGACTTCTGTTATCCTGGGAACTCAGGTTAAAACGAGAAATCTTATTATCTATCTCATGATCACTGAGAGTGTAATTCAGTGTATATACACTGAGTATATCTCAGTGTATCAACACTAAGAGGTGTATATCTCAGTGATATACACTAAGAGGTGTATATTTCAGTGTATAATACTAAGGTGATATCTCAGGTATATACACGGTAGTTTACATTAATCAGTATTTTAGGTATTAAAGTATTCCTGACTGGTGGTGTACAGGTGACATGCAGCCTTAATGACCCTGGTGTAGTAGATAGACTTGAAACTCAATTTCCCAACCTACGTGTAGCAGACAGACTTGAAACCCCATTACCCAACCTCGTGTAGTAGATAGACTTGAAACCCCATTACCCAACCCTCGTGTAGTAGACAGACGTGAAACCCCATTACCCAACCCTCGTGTAGTAGATAGACATGAAACCCCATTACACAACCTTCGTGTAGTAGATAGACTTGAAACCCCATTACCCAACCCTCGTGTAGTAGACAGACTTGAAACCCCATTACCCATCCCTGGTGTAGTGGATAGACTTGAAACCTTATTAACCAGCCCTCGTGTAGTGGATAGACTTGAAACCCCATTAACTAACCCTCGTGTAGTAGATAGACTTGAAACCCCATTATAGCACATTTCTTTAGTTACCGTCTAAGACATCTTCGTTTTCTTTGAATCAATTTCAGTGAATGAAAGAAAATGGGTTCACACACACACACGCGCACACACACACACGCACACACACACACACACACACACACACACACGCACGGACACACACACACACACGCACACACACACACGCACAAACACACATGCACACATACACACACACGCACACACACAAACACACAAGGAGGAGCTGAGTCTCGACCCCTGCAACCACAATTAGGTGAGTACAAGCACAAAGGGGTGTTTGGGATGTTAGGAAGCACTTCTTCAACCATAGAGTAGTTAGGAAGTGGAATAGTCTAGCGAACGATATAGTGGAGGCGGGAACCATACATAGTTTTAAGACAAGGTATGATAAAGCTCATGGAGCAGGGGAAGCAGAGACCCAGTAGTGGACAGCGAAGAGGTGGGGCCAGGAGCTGAGTCTCGACCCCTGCAACCACAATTAGGTGAGTACAATTAGGTGAGTACACAACAGGAAGACAACAGTCAAGGACCAGGTGATAAGGCTGAGGAGAGAAGATGGGGAACTCACAAGTAATGATCAAGAGGTATGTGAGGAGCTCAACTCAAGGTTTAGGGAAGTATTCACAGTGGAGGAAGGAAGGCAGCTGGGTAGACAGGACGGGGTGTGTCACCAACAAGGGATGTATCAAGTGCTGGAGGGCATACACACAACTGAGGGGGAGGTGAAGCAGATTCTCAGTGACCTTGATACCTCAAAGGCGATGGGCCCGGACAATATCTCCCCGTGGGTTCTTCGGGAAGGAGCTGAGGTACTGAGTGTGCCACTTACCATAATATTCAACACATCCCTTGAAACTGGGCAGATACCTGAGATATGGAAAAAGGCAAACGTAGTCCCCATCTTTAAAAAAGGAGACAGAAAGGAGGCACTAAACTATAGACCGGTGTCACTTACGTGTATAGTGTGCAAAGTCTTGGAAAAAATCATCAGGAAAAGAATGGTGGAACATCTGGAGCAGAACAGGTTAATCAACGCCAGACAGCACGGATTCAGGGAAGGCAAATCCTGTGTAACAAACCTCCTGGAGTTCTATGATAAAGTAACAGAGGTAAGGCAAGAGAGAGAAGGGTGGGTTGACTGCATCTTCCTGGACTGCAGGAAGGCCTTCGACACAGTTCCTCATATGAGATTAGTAAAGAAGTTGGAAGACAAAGCATGTATAACAGGAAGGGCACTGGAATGGATCAGGGAATACCTCACAGGGAGGCAACAACGGGTCATGGTGCGCGATGAGGTATCACAATGACGAGCGGTGTACCGCAGGGGTCAGTCCTAGGACCAGTGCAATTCTTGGTATATGTGAATGACATGACGGACGGGATAGACTCAGAAGTGTCTGTTCGCAGATGATGTGAAATTAATGAGGAGAATCGCATCGCATCGGATGAAGACCAAGCAGGACTTCAGAGACCTGGACAAGCTTGACATCTGTTCTAGCAACTGGCTTCTCGAATTTAACCCCACCAAATGCAAAGTCATGATGATCGGAGAAGGGCAAAGAAGACCGCTGACAGAGTACAGGACAAAGGCTACAAATCTCACCAAAGGAGAAAGACCTTGGGGTGAGTATAACGCCAAACACGTCTCCGGAAACACACATCAACCAGATAACCACGGCAGCATATGGGCGACTGGCAAACCTAAGATTAGCGTTCCGTTACCTTAACAAGGAATCGTTCAAGACACTGTAAACCGTGTACGTCAGGCCCATACTAGAGTATGCAGCACCAGTCTGGAACCCACACCTGGTTAAGCATGTCAAGAAATTAGAGAAAGTGCAAAGGTTTGCGACAAGGTTAGTTCCACAACTCAGGGGACTGCCCTATGAAGAAAGGTTGAGGGAAATAGGACTAACAACACTGGAGGACAGAAGGGTTAGATGAGACATGATAATGACATACAAAATACTGCGGGGAATTGACGAGAGCCCCCTGGGAGCCAGCGACCATATTGTGCTGAACTTTGAGTATATAGTAGAGTTAGAGGTGGAGAGGGAAAACGGTACTGAAAGAGACAAACCAAACTTTAAAAGAGGAGACTACACGGGTATGAGGAACTTCCTGCAGGAGGTTCAGTGGGAAAGGGACATGGAAGGACATTCAGTAAATGAAATGATGGAATATTTAGCGACAAAGTGCAGGGAGGCAGAGGAACAATTTATTGCCAAAGGCAAAAGATTAAATAGGAAGGCCAGAAGGAGCCCCTGGTATAACCAAAGGTGCAGAAGGCTAAGACTCAGAGTGCCAGAGAATGGAAAAAGTACAGAAGGCAAAGAACCCTAGAAAACGAAGAGATTTATCATAGAGCTAGAAACGAGTATGCACAGGTACGGAGGGAGGCCCAGAAACAGTACGAAAATGACATAGCATCGAAAGTCAAGTCTGACCCAAAACTGATGTACAGTCACATCAGAAGGAAGACAACAGTCAAGGACCAGGTGATAAAGCTGAGGAGGGAAGAGAGGGAACTCACAAGTAATGATCAAGAGGTATGTGAGGAGCTCATGTACCAGACTGGTGTATCATGTACCAGCCTGGTGTATCATGTACCAGCCTGGTGTATCATGTACCAGACTGGTGTATCATGTACCAGACTGGTGTATCATGGACCAGCCTGGTGTATCATGTACCAGACTGGTGTATCATGCACCAGCCTGGTGTATCATGTACCAGCCTGGTGTATCATGTACCAGCCTGTTGTATCATGTACCAGACTGGTGTATCATGTACCAGCCTGGTGTATCATGTACCAGCCTGGTGTATCATGTACCAGACTGGTGTATCATGTACCAGACTGGTGTATCATGTACCAGCCTGGTGTATCATGTACCAGACTGGTGTATCATGTACCAGACTGGTGTATCATGCACCAGCCTGGTGTATCATGTACCAGCCTGGTGTATCATGTACCAGACTGGTGTATCATGTACCAGACTGGTGTATCATGTACCAGCCTGGTGTATCATGTACCAGCCTGGTGTATCATGTACCAGCCTTGTGTATCATGCACCAGCCTTGTGTATCATGTACCAGCCTGGTGTATCATGTACCAGCCTGGTGTATCATGCACCAGCCTTGTGTATCATGTACCAGCCTGGTGTATCATGTACCAGCCTGGTGTATCATGTACCAGCCTGGTGTATCATGTACCAGCCTGGTGTATCATGCACCAGCCTGGTGTATTATGTACCAGCCTGGTGTATCATGTACCAGCCTGGTGTATCATGGACCAGCCTGGTGTATCATGTACCAGCCTGGTGTATCATGTACCAGCCTGGTGTATCATGGACCAGCCTGGTGTATCATGTACCAGCCTGGTGTATCATGCACCAGCCTGGTGTATTATGTACCAGCTTGGTGTATCATGTACCAGCCTGGTGTATCATGGACCAGCCTGGTGTATCATGTACCAGCCTGGTGTATCATGTACCAGCCTGGTGTATCATGTTCCAGCCTGGTGTATCATGTACCAGCCTGGTGTATCATGTACCATCCAGATGTATCATGTACCAGCCTGGTGTATCATGTACCAGCCTGGTGTATCATGTACCAGCCTGGTGTATCATGCACCAGCCTGGTGTAGTATGTACCAGCCTGGGATATCATGTACCAGCCTGGTGTATCATGTACCAGCCTGATGTATCATGTACCAGCCTGGTGTATCATGCACCTGGTGTATCATGCACCAGGCTGGTGCATGATACACCAGGCTGGTCCATGATACACTGACAGCTGAGAGCTGGAGTGTTGAGTGTTAGAGTGCTGAGAACTGAGATGTAGAGAGCTGAGAGCTAGAGAGCAGAGAGCTGAGAGCTAGAGACCTGAGAGCTCGAGAGCTGAGAGCTAGAGACCTGAGAGCTAGAGACTTGAAAGCTAGAGATCTGAGAGCTAGAGACCTGAGAGCTAGAGACCTGAGAGCTAGAGTCCTGAGAGCTAGAGACCTGAGAGCTAGAGACCTGAGAGCTAGAGATCTGAGAGCTATAGGCCTTAGAGCTAGAGACCTGAGAGCTAGAGACCTGAGAGCTAGAGAGCTTAGAGCTAGAGATCTGAGAGCTAGAGTTCTGGTAGCTAGAGACCTGAGAGGTAGAGACCTGAGACCTAGAGACCTGAGATCTAGAGACCTGAGAGCTCGAGAGCTAGAGACCTGAGAGCTAGAGACCTGAGAGCTAGAGACCTGAGAGCTAGAGACCTGAGAGCTAGAGACCTGAGAGCTAGAGACCTGAGAGATAGAGACCTGAGAGATAGAGACCTGAGAGCTAGAGAGCTAAAAGCTAGAGAGCTGAGAGTTAGAGAGCTGAGAGTTAGAGAGCTGAGAGTTAGAGAGCTGAGAGCTAGAGAGCTGAGAGCTTGCTGTCAGCCAGAACATGCTCTTGCAAAACATCTCTGTTGCAAAAAAGTGCAATACAGTACCCTGCTGCAGCTGTATCCTACAAGATATAGGATACAAGATGTAGAAGGGGATAATGGGGTCAGAAATGGGGAAAATAAGGGTGAAATAGGAAGAAATTGGAAAATAGGGGTGAAAATAGGCAGAAATGATGAAAATATGGGTGAAAATAGGGGAAGATAGGGGAGTTGGAGGTGCCTGGCACTGCACAGAGCCAGGCACTGGACCTGTTGATGTGGTGTTGGTGGCAGTCTGGTCCCCACCTTCACCTGGGCACCTGGCACTCCGCCTCCACCCTATATACGGCACCGTAGTGGCACTACTCTCGCTCTCACTCTCAAGAGTACTCAAGAGTGCGGATATTTGAGTAAACTGCAGTTCAAGGCTTGAAGATAGTTCAGAGTGGATCGAAATACATGTTAATGTGTCAGGGAGAATTGTGGGTTAGTTGGAAATTGTAGCAGCCAGGGTATTGTGACTGTCGTGAATTGTAGCAGCCAGGGTATTGTGACTGTCGTGAATTGTAGCAGCCAGGGTATTGTGACTGTCGTGAATTGTAGCAGCCAGGGTATTGTGACTGTGTTAGTTGTGAATTGTATTAGCTAGGGTATTGTGAATTAAATTCTGGATTTTGACCACAGTAGAATAAATACCCGAATTATACGCAGGAAAAAAATTCAGACAGTGTATAGAATTTTTTCACCGATAAAATTCTTTAAAAATTCCAAAGAAAGTATTGTGTATCATGAAAAAAAATTCTGAAAAAAATGCTACCTTGAATTTTTTTACGAAAGACTGACTGTAAGACTTGTTCAAAGATTTTTTAAGACTTGTTCAAGATACCTGTGAACATTTAAGTCTTGTTCAAGATACCTTTAAGACTTTTAAGGCCATTTTTCTATTCAACCTTAAACCTAGTCTGACCATTTGACCTCCAGGTCAAACTGGCTATTAGTGCTAGCTATCTGCATTCAGACTTAGCCAGTGATGTGATGATAGCCACGCTGACAGTCACAAGTGAACATGGTAGTGTTGGAGCAGTGTTGGAGGGAGTGTTGGAGGAGTGAGGGAGGGTGTGGAGAAAGATTTAAAGTGTTGGCGGAATGAGAAAGGCAATGGATAGTGTTGGAGCAGTGTTGGAATGAGTGAGGGAGGCAGTATTGGAGTCAGTGTTGGAGGCAGTGTTGGAGATAGTATTGGAGGCACCAGCAATGTCAGGCACAGCTGGCAAACGCGGTCCAAGGAACAGCAAATGGAAAACAGTCGTGGCCTTAATCCGCCGGCGGTAAGTGAGTCAGCAATCAACAATATATATATATATATATATATATATATATATATATATATATATATATATATATATATATATATATGGCAGACCAAGATTCGAGCCTACTACACATTGTCCCGCCTCAAGAGACAACACAACGTACCATATCACCTTACCACTCAGCCAGCGATCCTAAAAGATCACGCATTCAGCAGAGCTAGATGTTTTTCTCGTGATCCGAGGACACAAGAGATACCACTGCAACGAGTGTCCTCGGATCAAGAGAAAACATCCAACTCTGTTGGATGCGTGATCTTTTAGGATCGCTGGCTGAGTGGTAAGGTGATATGGTACGTTGTGTTGCCTTTCAGGCATTATATATATATATATATATATATATATATATATATATATATATATATATATATATATATATATATATTGTAGTGTGTTATCCTAGTGTCATTCCACCTGGAAGCGCTAAATCCGCAAGGGTAACACAGCACCTGACATAATAAGTTAGGTTCACAAAACACTTTGAAACTCTACGGGAACAACAACCCCTGTTTCACTAACTATGTGTTTATCTATCTATCTATCTGTCTGTCTGTCTGTCTGTCTGTCTGTCTGTCTGTCTGTCTGTCTGTCTGTCTGTCTGTCTGTCTGTCTCTCTGTCTGTTGTCTGTCTGTCTGTCTGCTTCGTCTTCTGTCTCGGTCTGTCTGTCTCTCTGTCTGTCTGTCTGTCTCTCTGTCTCTGTCTGTCTGTCTTCTGTCTGTCTGTCTCTCTGTCTGTCTCTCTGTCTCGCTCTCTTCTGTCTGTCTGTCTCTCTTCGTCTGTCTGTCGTCTGTCTGTCTGTCTCTCTCTCTTTCTGTCTGCGTCTGTCTCTGCTCTCTTTCTGTCTGTCTGCTCTCTTCTGTCTGTCTCTGTCTGTCTCTCTGTCTGTCTGTCTCTCTCTTCTGTCTGTCTCTCTCTCTTCTGTCTGTCTCTCTCTTGTCTGTCTGTCTGTCTGTCTTCTCTGTCTGTCTTCTGTCTGTCTGTCTTCTCTTCTGTCTGTCTGTCTCTGTCTCTCTGTCTGTCTGTCTCTTCTCTTACTATCATCGTCTGTACTCTATCACGTCATATTACTATCAGTCTAGTAGCTATCATGTCTTGTCTTCACGTCTAGTAGTGTACTATCACGTCTACTAGTGTACTATCACGTCTAGTAGTGTACTATCACGTCTAATGGTGTACTACCACTTCTAGTAGTGTACTATCAACGTCTTGTAGTGTACTATCACGTCTAGTAGTGTACTATCACGTCTAGTAGTGTACTATCACGTCTAGTAGTGTACTATCAACGTCTAGAGTATCGGTGTACTATCACGTCTAGTAGTGTACTATCAACGTCTAGTATGTACTATCAACGTCTAGTAGTGTACTATCACGTCTAGTAGTGTACTATCAACGTCTTGTAGTGTACTATCAACGTCTAGTAGTGTACTATCACGTCTAGTAGTGTACTATCACGTCTAGTAGTGTACTATCAACGTCTAGTAATGTACTATCAACGTCTAGTAATGTACTATAAACGTCTAGTAGTGTCGATCAACGTTTAGTACTGTACTATCAACGTCTAGTAATGTACTATCATGTCTAGTAGTGTACTATCAACGTCTAGTAGTGTACTATCACGTCTAGTAGTGTACTATCACGTCTAGTAGTGTACTATCAACGTCTAGTAGTGTACTATCAACGTCTAGTAGTGTACTATCATGTCTAGTAGTGTACTATCACGTCTAGTAGTGTACTATCAACGTCTAGTAGTGTACTATCACGTCTAGTAGTGTACTATCACGTCTTGTAGTGTACTATCAACGTCTAGTAGTGTACTATCACGTCTAGTAGTGTACTATCACGTCTAGTAGTGTACTATCACGTCTAGTAGTGTACTATCAACGTCTAGTAGTGTACTATCACGTCTAGTAGTGTACTATCAACGTCTAGTAGTGTACTATCAACGTCTAGTAGTGTACTATCAACGTCTAGTTGTGTACTATCACGTCTAGTAGTGCACTATCAACGTCTAGTAGTGTACTATCACGTCTAGTAGTGGACTATCACATCTAGTAGTGTACTATTAACAACGTCGAGTAGTGTACTATCAACGTTTAGTAGTGTACTATCACGTCTAGTAGTGTACTATTAACGTCTAGTAGTGTACTATCACGTCATAGTAGTACTATCAACGTCTAGTAGTGTACTATCAACGTCTAGTAGTGTACTATCAACGTCTAGTAGTGTACTATCACGTCTAGTAGTGTACTATCAACGTCTAGTAGTGTACTATCAACGTCTAGTAGTGTACTATTAACGTCTAGTAGTGTACTATCACGTCTAGTAGTGTACTATCAACGTATAGTAGTGTACTATTAACGTCTAGTAGTGTACTATCAACGTCTAGTAGTGTACTATCAACGTCTAGTAGTGTACTATCACGTCTAGTAGTGTACTATCAACGTCTAGTACTGTACTATCAACGTCTAGTAGTGTACTATCACGTCTAGTAGTGTACTATCAACGTCTAGTAGTGTACTATCAACGTCTAGTAGTGTACTATCAACGTCTAGTAGTGTACTATCACGTCTAGTAGTGTACTATCAACGTCTAGTAGTGTACTATCAACGTCTAGTAGTGTACTATCAACGTCTAGTAGTGTACTATCACGTCTAGTAGTGTACTATCAACGTCTAGTAGTGTACTATCAACGTCTAGTAGTGTACTATCAACGTCTAGTAGGTACTATCAACGTCTAGTAGTGTACTATCAACGTCTAGTAGTGTACTATCAACGTCTAGTAGTGTACTATCAACGTCTAGTAGTGTACTATCAACGTCTAGTAGTGTACTATCACGTCTAGTAGTGTACTATCAACGTCTAGTAGTGTACTATCACGTCTAGTGTACTATCAACGTCTAGTAGTGTACTATCACGTGTAGTGTACTATCAACTCTAGTAGTGTACTATCAACGTTATAGTGTACTATCACGTCTAGTAGGTACTACACGTCGTAGTACTATCAACGTCTGTAGTGTACTTCAACGTCTAGTAGTGTACTATCAACGTCTAGTAGTGTACTATCAACGTCTAGTAGTGTACTATCAACGTCTAGTAGTGTACTATCACGTCTAGTAGTGTATATAACGTCATGGTACTATCACGTTAGTATTATATCACGTCTATAGTGTACTATCAACGTCTAGTAGGTACTATCAATCTGTATGACTATCATCTAGATGTACTATCAACGTCTAGTAGTGTACTATCACGTCTATAGTGTACTATCACGTCTATACTATAACGTCTAGTAGTGACTAT
>WNWK01015680.1:42500-47127 GCA_009830355.1 Cherax destructor
TGGGAGGCTGTTGAACAGTCTTGGGCCCTGGACACTTATTGTGTTTTCTCTTAGTGTACTAATGGTGCCCTTACTTTTCACTGGGGTATGTTACATCGCCTGCCAAGTCTTTTGCTTTCGTAGGGAGTGATTTCTGTGTGAAGATTAGGGACCAGTCCCTCTAGGATCTTCCAGGTGTAGATTATGATGCATCTCTCTCGCCTGCGCTCCAGTGAGTACAAGTCAAGTGCTTCCAGGCGTTCCCAGTAGTTAAGGTGTTTGATGGAACTTGTACGTGAAGTGAAGGTTCTGTGTACACTCTCTAGATCTGCAGTTTCACCTGCCTTGAATGGAGATGTTAATGTACTGCAGTATTTCAGTCTAGTGAGAACAAGTGACTTGAAAACGATCTCATTGGCTTGGCATCTCTTGTCTTGAATGTTCTCATTATCCATCCTATCAGTTTCCTCGCAGATGTGATAGTGTCATTGTTGTGGTCCTTGAAGGTGAGATCCTCAGACATTATCACTCCCAGGTCCTTCACATTACTTTTCCTCTTTATTGTGTAATTAGAGTTTGTAGTATACTCAGTCCTAGTTATTTATTCCTCCAGTTTTCCATAACGGAGTAGTTGGAATTTGTCTTCATTGAACATCATATTGTTCTCTGTTGGCCATTAGAAAATTTGGTTTATATCTTCTTGGAGATTTGTCGTGTCCTCAATGGATGGCACTCGCAGATCCTAGTATCATCTGTAAAGGATGATACAGTGCTGTGGTTTACATCTCTGTCTATGTCTGATATGAGAATGAGGAACAGGATAGGGGCGAGTACTGTGCCTTGTGGAACAGAGCTCTTCACTATGGCAGCTTCCGATTTAACTCTGTTTATCACTACTCTTTGTGTTCGATTTGTTAGGAAGTTGAAGATCCATCTACCCACTTTGCCAGTTATCCCTTTAGCACGCATTTTGTGTGCTATTACACCATAATAACACTTGTCAAAGGCTTTTGCAAAAACTCTGTATATTAATTCTGAATTCTGTCTTCCACTGCATCCAAGACCATGTCATAGTGGTCCAGTAGTTGCGAGAGGCAGGAGTGACCATCCAAGATCATATCATAGTGGTCCAGTAGTTGTGAGAGGCAGTAGTGACCATCCAAGATCATATCATAGTGGTCCAGTAGTTGTGAGAGGCAGGAGCGACCATCCAAGATCATATCATAGTGGTCCAGTAGTTGTGGGAGGCAGGAGTGACCATCCAAGACCATGTCATAGTAGTCCAGTAGTTGTGAGAGGCAGGAGCGACCATCCAAGACCATATCATAGTGGTCCAGTAGTTGTGAGAGGCAGGAGTGACCCTCCAAGACCATGTCATAGTGGTCCAGTAGTTGTGAGAGGCAGGAGCGACCATCCAAGACCATATCATAGTGGTCCAGTAGTTGTGAGAGGCAGGAGTGACCATCCAAGACCATGTCATAGTGGTCCAGTAGTTGTGAGAGGCAGGAGCGACATCCAAGACCATATCATAGTGGTCCAGTAGTTGTGAGAGGCAGGAGTGACCATCCAAGACCATGTCATAGTGGTCCAGTAGTTGTGAGAGGCAGGAGCGACCATCCAAGACCATATCATAGTGGTCCAGTAGTTGTGAGAGGCAGGAGTGACCATCCAAGACCATGTCATAGTGGTCCAGTACTTGTGAGAGGCAGGAGTGACCCTCCAAGACCATGTCATAGTGGTCCAGTAGTTGTGAGAGGCAGGAGCTACCTGCTCTAAATCCATGTTGCCCTGGATTGTGCAGTCCTGCTTCTTAGAACTCTTTCAAAGATTTTTATAATGTGGGACGTTGAGCTATTGGTCTATAGTTCTTAGATATTTCTTTGCTGCCACCTTTATGGAGTAGGGCTATATCCGCTGTTTTTAGTGACTATGGACTGACACCTGTGTCTAAGCTACTTCTCCACAGCATATTTAGGGCCCGCGAGAGGGGTTTCTTGCAGTTCTTAATGAACACAGAGTTCCACGAGTCTGGGCCTGGGCCTGAGTGCATGGGCATGTTGTCGATGGCTTTTTCAAAGTCTAGTGGAGTTAGGGTTATGTCAGAAATTTGGCATACATTGGCAGGATTTTGAGGCTCATTCATGAAAATTTTTTTTGGATTGTCGATCTTTAGAGTGATCAGTGGTTCACTGAACACAGAGTCGTAGTAAGATTTCAGTACCTCACTCATTTCTTTGTTGTCATCTGTGTAGGATCCGTCGTGTCTGAGCAGGGGCCCTATTCTAGAAGTGGTTTTTGCCTTTGTTTTGGCATATGAAAAGAAATCATACCACAGGTGGGGTTCGAACCCGCGGTCAGAGAGTCTCAAAACTCCAGACCGTCGCGTAAGCCACTGGGTAGAAATATACCTAGTTGAATTAATCTTACTGAAGCTAGCTGGCCCAGTGGCTTACGCGACGGTCTGGAGATTTGAGACTCTCTGACCGCGGGTTCGAACCCCACCCGTGGTATGGTTTGTTTGCAATCGTGTCATTACGATTTCATGAGTCATGAAAATAAATATTTCGAATTTCTTTCAGTTTCACTAATCGCTTTTAGCGCCTTTTCTCTCTCCTGTACTCACCTAGTTGTGGTTGCAGGGGTCGAGTCATAGCTCCTGGCCCCGCCTCTTCACTGGCCTCTTCTGGGTATCTCTCCCTTCGCCATGAGCCTTATCATACCTCTTCTTAAAGCTATGGATGGAACCTGCCTCCACTACATCGCTTACCAAGCTATTCCACTTCCTGACTACACTGTGACTGAAGAAATACTTCCTAACATCCCTGTGATTCATCTGAGTCTTCAACTTCCAACTGTGTCCCTTGTTACTGTGTCCCATCTCTGGAACATTCTGTCTCTGTCCACCTTGTTAATTCCTCTCAGTATTTTATATGTTGTTATCATGTCACCCCTTTCTCTCCTGTCCTCCAATGTCGTCAGGTCGATTTCCCTTAACCTCTCCTCGTAGGACATACTCCTTAGCTCCGGGACTAGTCTTGTTGCAAACCTTTGCACTTTCTCTAGTTTCTTTACGTGCTTGGCTAGGTGTGGGTTCCAAACTGGTGCTGCGTACTCCAGTATGGGCCTAACGTACACAGTGTACAGGGTCCTGAACGATTCCTATTAAGATGTCGAAATGCTGTTCTTAGGTTTGCTAGGCGCCCGTATGCTGCAGCAGTTATTTGGTTGATGTGCGCCTCAGGAGATGTGCCTGGTGTTATACTCACCCCAAGATCTTTTTCCTTGGGTGAGGTTTGTAGACTCTGGCCCCCTAGACTATACTCCGTCTGCGGTCTTCTTTGCCCTTCCCCAATCTTCATGACTTTGCACTTGGTGGGGTTGAACTCCAGGAGCCAGTTGCTGGACCAGGCTTGCAGCCTGTCCAGATCCCTTTGTAGTTCTGCCTGGTCCTCGTCCGATTGAATTCTTCTCATCAACTTCACATCATATGCAAACAGGGACACTTCGGAGTCTATTCCTTCCGTCAAGTCGTTCACAAACACCAGAAACAGCACCGGTCCCAGGACTGACCCCTGTGGAACCCCACTCGTCACGGGCGCCCACTCTGACACCTCGCCACGTACCATGACCTCGCTGCTTTCTTCCGGACAGGTATTCCCGATCCATTGTAGTGCCTTCCCTGTTATCCCTGCCTGGTCCTCCAGCTTCTGCACTAATCTCTTGTGTGGAACTGTGTCAAACGCCTTCTACAGTCCAAGAATATCACGTGTATGTGTGTACTCACCTAATTGTACTCACCTAATTGTGGTTGCAGGGCCGAGACTCAGCTCCTGGCCCCGCCTTTTGCTGTCTGCTACTGGGGCTCCGCCTCCTGCTCCATAGCTTTATCAACTTGTCTTAAAAAATATGAGGAGGGAGGGGTGTGTAGTGGTGGTGGTTGGGGAGTGGAGGGTGTGTGTGTATGTGTGAGAGAAGAGAGAGAGAATCAATGATACTTGACTCGCCACACTGACACACGACAATCTCACAACACACACACACACACACACACACACACACACACACACACACACATACATACACACACACACACACACACATACATACACACACACACACACACACCACACACACACACACACACACACACACAAAACACACACACCACACACACACACACACACACACACACACCACCCACACACAACACACACACACACACACTGACACACAAAAACACACACACACACACACACACACACACACACACACACACCATAAAAACACACACACACACACACACACACCACACACACACACACACACACACACAACCCCTCACCACACACACAAAAAACACACACACACACAAAAACACACACACACACACCCCCACACACACACACACACACAACACACACACACACACACACCCCACACACCCCCACACACACACACTCACACACACACACACACACACACACACACACACACACACACACCAGGAAAGATAGGAGGAGCAGGGGGTTGGGGGGTCGCACTGCTAGTAAGGCACCGTTGGAGATTCGAGGAAATGGTAGGAGGGAGGGGGTAGAGAACGGGACTTCATAGTAGGTACCATCCAGCTGGGGCATAAGATAATTCATTG
>WNWK01015681.1:0-47125 GCA_009830355.1 Cherax destructor
ACGGCGTCGGATTCGCAGCAGTGTTTCCGGACAGCGTTGTACGAGGGCATCTATTACCCTCGGCTAGCATATTTACGGCTGAATTGTATGCCATTCTTGTGGCACTTATCCGTGTGCATCTATGCCTGAGTCACCATTTGTGGTCGTTTCAGACTCCCTTAGTGCTTTACAGGCTATCCGTAAAATTGATACACCTCACCCCCTAGTTCTTCGTATCCACCTTTGGTTACGCCGTATCTTTAGCAAGCATAAAGATATTGTATTTTGTTGGGTCCCTGGTCATGTTGACGTACAGGGCAGTGAACAGGCAGACACTGCTGCGCGGTCAGCAGTACATGACCTTCCAGTTTCATATAGAGGTGTTCCTTTCACGGACTATTTTGCGGTCATTGCTACCCACCTTCGCACCCGTTGGCAACAACGCTGGTCTGACCTGCTGAATAACAAACTTCATTCTATTAAACCGGTTATAGGTTTCTGGCCTTCTTCTTGTCACCAATGTCGAGGTTGGGAGACTACTCTCTCCCGTCTTCGCATCGGCCACACTCGTCTTACTCACGGGTATCTCATGGAGAGGCTCCCTGCCCCTCTCTGTGAGCATTGTCAGGTTCCAGTGTCTGTTCGACATATCCTGTTGGACTGCCCACTCTATCAACGAGCACGCAGAATTTACCTCCAACGACGTCTTCGCTCTGCGGCCCTTTCTTTACCTTCCCTTCTTGCAGATGGACCCTCCTTTAATCCTGACTCTCTTGTTGACTTTTTGACAGAAACTGACTTACTACACAAACTCTGAAGATTATACCTCTAGCACCTCCCTCAGTCCCTTCTACCTCGATCTCTTGCTACCCTCCACCCCTGCACTACCCACCGTCATCTTGCACTCCATACCCTACTAATCGTCCATCTCCCTCTTACAACTCTCTCTCCCTGCATCCTACAATAACCTGCAGCGCTGTATAACCCCTGTGGTTTAGCGCTTCTATTTGATTATAATAATTATAATAATATGACATGAAATTGTAATAACAGGATTACAAACAAGTCACAGAAGGGCTGGGGCTCGTACCCATGGCAAGTGAGTCCTAAACTTCTAGGCTAGTGTACTAACCATGGGTCAGTGGCATGCAGAGGGAAGGGCCGAAGGGGTGGTGGCCCCGGGCATCCAAATAGGGGAAGGGGGCATCCAATTAGAGAGGGAAATGAGATAGTGATTGCATTTTCAGTTGCAAGTTGTGAAAGGTCATTTTCAAAACTGAAATTAATAAAAACATATCTGAGGTCTTCAATGTCACTGGAGCAACTGACCAACCTGGCTTTAATAAGCATTGAAAAAGAATTTCTCACAGCTGATGTAAAAAGTGAAGTAGTTCGTGTTTTCTGACACCAGGAATCATTTGGGGAAAAGAACTTAATAAATTTGGTTGGTTTATATTTAAATTGAATAAAGTGTTTATTTCATGTTTCATCTGTGTTTACATATTCAAAATATCTCCCTTTCTCATAATATTTCTCAGTACTAGCCCTTATACTTGAGGAGTCTTTGGGACATACAATCAAGGAGTTAGCCCCGGGCATCACCAGACCTCTGCACGCCACTGCCACGGGTTCATGCCGGCCGGCCTAGCAGCACTCATCAACTAGCTATACGTATTAATATGCACCATAGGAATGTTAGCATGGGCTCCACTGTGACCACAAAAGCAGGTTTTTATAAATGAATGCCACACTACCATGCTGTGGTGTGCCCTAGTTCAAGAAATGTTGGTTAGTAAGTTTGAACTTAGTAAATGGAACTTCTTCATTTTCAAATGAAAAGATGAGCATACCAGACAGGTTTCTTTTTCTATACATTTTGAACTTGTGTAATCATTGAGTAAATTCTGTATGCAAGTCAAGTAGGGATGAAATGGGATTTTTCAGGTTTTGATCACAAACTGTAATCACCTGGAAAGCAGGTGACTTGCTTGTGTCCTGATAGGAGAAAAGAAGTAATTTAGTCATAAATGGCCTGAGACCAGCAAAATGTAATTAAAGACCATCTCCATGATATTGCTTAATTTTCACCCTTACAAAAGACCTTCTGGTTGATAATTCATTGTGGAAAGAACAGTATTCTTTCATGACCTGTTCCTCCATCCATTTCAGCAACCCAGTATTTTTGTGTCATGCTTGTCAGTGGTCATTTCGTTTTCTTGCCACGGTGGTAATATTGAGAGGCACACACATGTACAGCCTCTCCTCACTTAATGACAAGAGTTTGGCACTCCATAGATACTTCCCTTATCTTGCTCATACTTCATCAAATGATGAGTTGTACTGATCATTTGATGAAGTACATCGTGCATTAATGTTAGTCAAACTGATAATTTTACACAAAATATTATAATACTATATGGTATGAAGAATAAAAAGGCATAATACCATGACTGGAACAATAAACAAATAACCTGCATATGGGAGACTGCGACTTACGACAACATTTCTGTCCAGCCTGGACCATTAAGTAGTTCCTAGTTAATAGTCCAAGTCGGACCAAAACGTCATCATAAGTTTCTAGAATCTGCAGTAGTTTAGGTCATAAATATTATTCCATCAAACAGAACAGAGTAATGCATATTTTGGCCAAATCTCTTACATAATTAATTCTTACAAACACAGGAAGCACAGACTACCAGAACTTCACTCTTTCCTGACCCAGACCACCCAGTGTTAACCTGACTTCCATGGTCATACACCTTGCCCACATCTGACCTTGCCTTATTTCACTTAGTGACTACCTTTCTGTACTGTGTACCTCAATGTTTTGAATATTTCTTGTACAGGTCGACCATCACTAATCCGGCATCATTTGGACCAGTAGGGTGCCGGATTAGTAATTTTGATGGATTGCAGAGTGGTTAAGTTAGAATACACTTATTAAGGTTAATAAAGTTAACCAATTTGACTTACAACAAAATTTTGGCTTGTTCCTTCACCAGAACTCCAGAGAGCTCAACATCTTCACTTACATGTAACTTAAACTACTTCATCAAAACTTTGTCTAGCTCTGAACTTTTTCCTTCTTTCATAATTTTCCTTTTACACATCTGTTTCTATGAATCACTGTTAGCAAAGAAACTCAGTAATTTTTCTTTCTGTTTCTTTGTTGTAAACTGTCGAAGAGCCATTGCTCTATAATTCACACAAGCTTCTCACAGACACACCACATTTGAGTTTTTTCAGAAGTTCAACCTTATCTTTTGTGGACAATGTACGGTGTTTGCACTTTACACAGCGAGAAGCATTATCTTTATTCATTGGAACCATGGCTAGGGCTAAAAGTGAGTAGGTTATAACAATAAATGGAAAAAACAAATTGGAATGACTTAGGCAGCAAGTAGCGCCACCTAACAGTAGTGGCAAGTTGGTGCAGCAACCCGGGAAATTTGAAATTACGCTAGCCAAAGTTAGTGCCTGATTAGTGATGAAACCGGATTAGTGACTGCTGGATCAGTGATAGCCTACCAATACTTGATAAACCTCTTTTAGGTAAAACTTTGTTTTACTTTTTTTGTCCAGTAAGTAGTATTGCAGAAACTAGAACTTATAATAATCATCTCTATCCAAGAAAAATGTGATACACTGTGGTACAATGATACAATGTGGTACAATGTATAAATTGAGGGCTCAGAATAATGTAATTCTCAACTTTTATGTTGAAAGTGACAAGTGTTTAGCGTGTGGTTTTGCAAAAAAACATTATTGAGCCTCAGAACCCTGTTGTAGACATTTTTTTATGGAAGATTATTTTGCCAGTGTGGCAGTCAAGGTGGGTATGTTTATTAGCTTTTGTTTCCTTCAGGGAAGGTTCGTTGTTGCTGAGTTTCAAGGAATTAGTCACTCTCCTGTTTGAATCATACTGGATTGCCTTCCATTTCCTAGATGCTGCATGACCTCTACGAGTATAGTGCTTCACACTAATTATAACAGTAATAATTGCTTTTGTTGACAGAGAAAGCTAAGACATTTATTGCAAAAATTAAAAATAAAATAAGCCTTGAATATTCTCAAAACTGGTTTCACAAGTTTTTGCCAAGATATTCCTTACTTTAAAGCATCTGGCAAAAATGTTTCTGCAGACCATAGTGCTGCTGGTGCCTAGATTATAAGATTTCAAATTATGCTCATTAGCTTAATGGAATGAGAATGGAACGAGACAGAATGACTGTAGTGGAGGGAAGGTGGGGTAGGGATCGGCCTAGGAAAGGTTGGAGGGAGGGGGTAAAGGAGGTTTTGCATGTGAGGGGCTTGGACTTTCAGCCAGCATGTGTGAGCGTATTTGATAGGAGTGAATGGAGACAAATGGTTTTTAATACTTGATGTGCTGTTGGAGTGTGAACAAAGTAACATTTATGAAGGGATTCAGGGAAACTGGCAGGCTGGACTTGATTCCTGGAGATGGGAAGTACAGTGTCTGCACTCTGAAGGAGGGGTGTTAATGTTGCAGTTTTATAACTGTAGTGTAAAGCACCCCTCTGGCAAGACAGTGATGGAGTGAATGATGATGAAAGTTTTTCTTTTTCGGGCCACCCTGCCTTGGTGGGAATCGGGCGATGTGTTAATAAAAAAAAAAAATAGCTTAATGGACATAGTGGACCCTCGGTTAACGAATACCCCGGAAATCGTGCAATTATGTAAGTATAATTTTGTAAGTTCTTGTGGAAGTGTATTTTTGGGGGTCTGAAATAGACTAACCTACGTGAAATTTTTCCTTAAGGGAGTAAATTCGTTCGGTAATGGCACTTGAGCAGACTTCAGGAGTGAAGTTTTTACGAAACTCGGGGGTCCACTGTATTGTATTACAGAGATAGTCTCTGAAACAGATTGAAGCCAGATTTTAATAATCATTATTATGGGGATATTTTGTATTTGGTAAATGTTTTTCCAGATTTTAGGTACCTATAGGAAAGTAAGTTACATGAATTTCAAGGCATGACTGTACTTGAAACAGTTTTGCTACTTATTTATCACTTAACTGCAAGTCCTTGATTCATCCTACTGTGTCATGCATTACATGGTTGGTACCCAACAAGTATCATATGAATTTTTGCATTTCTTTTAATAGACCACATGGTTTCCATATCTGCCACATTTTATTTTTAACACGTCGGCCGTCTCCCACCGAGGCAGGGTGACTCAAAAAAGAAAGAAAATCCCCAACACTTTCACCTCACTCATACATAATCACTGCCACATATTTTGCCTAAACTCATTAATGAATTTTTTGTATTGAGGTTTCTTTATTTCCTTTTTTTGTTATACAGAAGTATTTTGTCCTAGGTCTTTTAAATAGGGTCAAAAGTATTCTATACACACATTTCTTTCATTATACACTAAGCTCTCAATTTAATGGATTTTGGAAATACACAAAGTCCATTGGGTTAATAGACTGGAGATAATGGACAAAGTGTGTTGCTTACAGAATTGTCAGCTATTTTCATAATGCTGCTAAACAATCCCATGGCCCAGGCTACAGCTGATATGCTTCTACCTTGCCTCAGAGAGGATTTTCCCTCCTATCTGCTGCTAGTCTTGCAACATTGCATAGCTCCTGACAATTCACGAGAGTGCAAAAGATATAGAGCTAAAGATTTTCAACCCATGTGCCTTGTTCTGCATTGAGTTACATGTATGGATAGCTGTTTTGCTTGGGGAATATATTTGCAGTAGTTAAGGGACAAATATTTATTTTCTTGAAAAAGTTTTTTCCACTCGAGAGTCTGTCGTTTTCCATGAATTCCTAGTATTTAAAAAGAAAAAATCAAATACAGTGGTACCCCGAGTTTCGGCCACCTCCCAACTCGAACAATTATGTAAGTGTATTATTGTAAGTGCTTTTGTAAGTGTATTTTTGAGGGTCTGAAATGGACTAATCTACTTTACATTATTCCTTATGGAAACAAATTCGTTCAGTAACGGCACTCAAACAGCCTTTTGGAACGAATTATGGCCGAAACTTGGGGTTCCACTGTATTAAGATACAGATGAAGCACAGTAAGGTCAGACTAGACTTCTAGTGAAGATTCTGATTATTCTTGGAAGTCTGTTCTGACCTTATTGTGCCCCACTTTATCTTAATTATATTATTATGTTTTTTTTTTTTTACCTATTAGGAATTCTCTTAATTTTGATGGGCATCTCCTTGAAAAATCAAACCCAGAATATTCATTTACAGTACTTCCTATATTTTCTATAGTACACTTACCATGTTCTACTAAAGTTAGGCATTTTTATACATTTTCAAGATTTCTTCACTTTGGTTTGCATAAATTAGTGTTTTGTCTATAAGCAAATATAAGTGAGATGATGAAAAGAAATTGGAAATAAAATAAGAGAAAATTTTCATTATTGGTGTATATCACAACAGTGTTATGTATTTTTTGTTTTTATTAATAAAAATTAATTTAGTGGATTAAATTAATATTTTTTTAATATTTTATGTTTATTTTAGGGCAGTATAATCAAAATATTCCCATTTTATATTATTGTATTTATGTATGTGAAATAAGCTTTTTAATAGAGCACAAGTATGCTTATGCAATTATAGTATTATGTATCATTATATTTTATAATGATGAACATAACCTATTTTGAAGGAAAAGGTGTTTATTTTTTTATGAAGTTGTTAGTTGCATCCAGCATTATCATCATTTGTATGTTATTTGTGAGCATCTATTCTTATGCTAATTACAGTTGTTACAGTACAAACATTTTGTAATGGAATCATAGTTGTTTGTAGGGATATAGGTACATTCAGTATTGCTTTCATGTATTAATTCATTTAGAAGAACAATACTTTCCCAGAGGAAAATATTACTGGGTTATTGCAGTGCCACATTTCAAGAGGGGTGCCTTGAGACAGGTGAAGGGCTCTTGGTCCAAGGAACTAGAGTTGCTCTCCAGTTTCTTGAATCGTACTGAATTGCCTTCCATTCTTTAGGCACTCTATAACCTCTACTAGTTTAGTGCTTCCCCATGGAAATAATAATGAAGTACAGGGGAACCTCGGTACTTGAACAATTCGGTATTCGAACACTTTGTTCGGTAAAAAATTGCTCGGTAGTCGACCGTTTGCTTGGCACTTGACCAAACAAACACGACCTGCTGGAACATTGCTGTAAACTATTTTGTGTTTCTTCGCATTTTCTGGTGTTTTTTATATTATTTGTATAAATAAGTCACTGTGAGGCCTAAGAAGATTAGTGATAGCAGCCAACCAAAAAGAACATTGGTTGGGAAAAATTTGTTCAGTACTCATATAGATCGGCACTCGAACAGCCTTCTGGAACAAATTAAGTTTGAGTACCGAGGTTCCACTGTATTATCTCAAATAAGTTTGTGTTTCTTAGGTGATAAATATGAAAGCTGCTCTTGCCTTTATAATACTTAAAATGTAAAATAATCAGTTTAGTATTATTAACCCTCAATTTGGCAAACCTTGATTTAACGGACTTCAGAGATACAGAACAAATTCCACTGGGTCATTACAGTTGTAAATTGCAAGGTCTGTTAGTTAATGTATTGTCTATTATTGTTACGATCGCTGCAAAAACAGTCATCTCTGTCTACCACAATAACCATCTGCTCCTCCCTGTTAGTCCATCATAGCTTGATTCACTGAGTGTCCCACAGGGAAGCAAGGGCTGATGCACCCTACACTGATGCATATATGACCAAAAATGCATTTTCTCAAAACTTATATTACTGTACTGTATTAATCTAAGTTTATTGTTCTTTTAGACATGCACTCTGTGTGTGGGGGGATGGAGGTGGGGTGTGGGGGTGTGTGTGCGCACGTTCGTGTAGTTGATGGTTGACTGGTAGGAATGACGGACAGATGCTTAACAAGTAGGTAAAACACACATTAAGACACAGTAAGGTGAGCCTTGGTATGATCACACCTCAATAAATGCTCTACTTTTAAAAAATTCACCTGTATCTTGGTGAAGATCTCCCAGCATCTTATTCAGTATTGTATAATGAAGTTGTTGGACTTCATTGTGTACAGTATTTGCTACTAAATTAAGTACAGTACAGTATTTGTTAAGTTATTGCAGTACAATACGTGTTAATTAATAGTTTGTCGAGAACAGTAATTGTAATATGTTTAATATGTTGTTTGTTAATGTGTTAAACACCATATTTGTTAATATTTCTAGGTCACTAATTTTTAACAATTTGTTGAATGCCTTCTAAGCATTTAACATTAATTATTTTAATCGTATTTTTAACAGGTCATTGGGTACTACATGTGTCAGTAATTGTATCTTATAACTAAGATTTATAATCAATTGTGAATGTAATTTGAAAAATATGTATTTGTGTATTTACATTAGCAATTTTAGCTTCATAATACATTCGTATATGGATATTGCAAATTGCATATTATACTCTAATGCACTGATTGATCTTATTATTTTTGCAACATTGGCTGTGTGCATGATATACTTGCATGCTGGTAATGATATACACTGTAATGGCTTTATTGCTTTGGATGCAAGAGATCTGTGATACTGGTTTGTACATATGTTAATGGAATTAACTCAGAGACGGTTCATTTGTTATCAGTTTAGCTCGTTATTTTAGCATTTATTGAACAGTATTATTTAGTGCTTGAATGAGTGTCATCATCTCTGATGTAACATGAGAAACCACTTGTGTATAACAAGAACAACTAGAGATGTGTGTGTTCCATCCTCTGATATTTCACCATGTGTGTGTGTATTCCATCCTCCAACAAACTTCACCATTTGTGTATGTTCCATCCTTCAACACACGTCACCATGTGTGTGTGTTCCATCCTCCGATACTTCACCATGTGTGTGTGTTCCATGCTCCAACACCCTTCACCATGTGTGTGTGTTCCATCCTTCAACACACTTCACCATGTGTTTATGTTCCATCCTCCAACACACTTCACCATGTGTGTATGTTCCATCCTCCAACACACTTCACCATGTGTGTATGTTCCATCCTCCAACACACTTCACCATGTGTGTATGTTCCATCCTCCAACACACTTCACCATGTGTGTATGTTCCATCCTCCAACACACTTCACCATGTGTGTATGTTCCATCCTCCAACACACTACCATGTGTTTATGTTCCATCCTCCAACACACTTCACCATGTGTGTATGTTCCATCCTCCAACACACTTTACCATGTGTTTATGTTCCATCCTCCAACACACTTCACCATGTGTGTATGTTCCATCCTCCAACACACTTTACCATGTGTTTATGTTCCATCCTCCAACACACTTCACCATGTGTGTATGTTCCATCCTCCGACACTTCACCCTGTGTGTATGTTCCATCCTCCGACACACTTCACCGTGTGTGTATGTTCCATCCTCCGACACTTCACCGTGTGTGTATGTTCCATCCTCCGACACACTTCACCGTGTGTGTATGTTCCATCCTCCGACACACTTCACCGACCATGTGTGTATGTTCCATCCTCCGACACACTTCACCGTGTGTGTATGTTCCATCCTCCGACACACTTCACAGTGTGTGTATGTTCCATCTTCTGACACACTTCACCACATGAACAGGCGGGCACTGCTTTACAGCACTTCACTTTACAGTGTTTCACTAATGCAGCGGTTTTCAATTATACCCATTCTTCATGTATTCAGACTTCCTACATTAAATACATTCACCACTCACTATAAGCTAAGGATAAAAATATTTTAAGGTAAGTAATGTGTGTACAGTAGGACTTGTGTATCTGTGGGGGATGCGTTCCAAGGACCTGCCGTGGATACTGAAACCGTGGATAATAGCGAAACCCATATATAAGTCCTATACATAACTATTATAAAGTTTAATTGATAAATTTTGCACAATAAGTGGAGAATTATCACTTTTTCACTGATGGGAAGCACTTCATGCCTTCTCTTAGGCTTTGATGAACTTCCACCATCACTACTTTTGCAATCTGAGGCCATTATTAAGCAAAATTAAGGGTTACTTTTGGGTAATGGTAAACCGTGGATAACTGAAACCGCGGATACAGGACCCGTGAATACGGGGGTTCTACTGTACTGTATATACATTTTTTAGGCCTAGCTCTATTGCTCACTTAATATATAATAGTGCAAACATGTTATTAGGCTTTTATGTATATGCATTTGAAAGTTATGAAAGGCTGTGTTTCACTTACAGCGATTTTCGCTTTACAACGATATCCTGGAACCTAACCTGCTGTATAAGCGAGGTCCTCCTGTATATGTTCCATCTCCTAATACACTTCACCATGTATGTGTTCCTTCTTCCTACACACTTCACCATGTGTGTGTGTGTGTTCCATCCAGCACACTTCACCATGTGTGTTCCATCCTCCAACACACTTCCATACATATCTAATCTCAAAATGTACACATCTCATTTTTTTGCTGTATATCATTTTTCAATGCAAGTGGTTTCTCGCCTCTCTGCTCAGTATCATTTTATTACTAAATATCTTTCTTTTCCTTTTGCTTATTTAATGGAATTTTATGTGTATATTTACCACTTTATCTAGAGGCATCTGCAGAATTAATACTTGTAATTTTATAATTAATTTTGATATATCTTGCAAAGTTTAATTTAGTAATTACCTAATGAACCTTGATTCTTCCAAATTGTTAAGAATTGCTATATCAGTTTAATATATTCTTACTTAAATGTTTTAATGTTTAAAGTCCCACTAATGTTGTATTGGCAGGGATAATGCATGTTATAAATGAAGCATTAACATACTGGAATACAATAATTTTGTAACATTCCACTGCACTCAAACTGTAAGACAAAATAGAACGTTTAAAATTTATTATAAAAAAATAGTACAGTACTTTGTTATTACTTCAAACCCAAACAGTAAGTCCATATTTTAATCCCTGTTATTTATCAGTCGCTACCTCTAGTATGTTGCTTATATTGTACATATGTAGCCAGGGATTTTACCTGCACTTAATGTTTTATACCTGAGTGAACCCTCTGATGCTCACACTTGACTTAGGAGCAGGTCATGTAATTTTAATGTATAAACTTCAAAATTAATTTTTTTTTATTGTTTGAATTTCAAAATTTCATGCAGTTACTTAAACTTTGGCTACAGTTAGATTTACAACATTTCTCTTGTGAAGTGGGTGGACAAAAAAAATATATATACAATGGACCCCCGAGTTTCGGCCATAATTTGTTCCAGAAGGCTGTTCAAGTGCCATTACCAAACGAATTTGCTCCTTTAAGGAATAATGTAAAGTAGGTTAGTCCATTTCAGACCCCCAAAAATACACTTACAAAAGCACTTACAATAATTCACTTACATAATTTTTCGAGTTTTGAGGTTATCGAAACTCAGGGGTCCACTGTATAAAAAAATCATTTAAATTCTTTGAATATATGCATTGATAACTAGTACCATTCTGTATAATATCTGTGTGTGTGTTTCTTTAGAAACATTTTTTTTTTATATTTTGTGATGATGGGATGGTGTTCATATTAAGAATGTTGTAAGTTATTCAGTACTAATCAGTGCAGCAATGCATTTCTAATTTGGATAAATATTAAAGATTGAATGACTTGGTAACTAACATTTTAACATGCAGTTAAAAAACTGAATGTATGAAATATATTTGGCATCAACATAAAATCTTGATTAACCCTTAAACTGTCCAAACATAGATCCATGTTTGCTTGCCTAGCACTCCAAACGTAGATCTACGTTTTTTTACATGCTTTCTTATTGAGAATATCAAGGTCAGAGTGCTACGCACGTAAACGTATATCTACTTTTTTTTTACATGCTTTCTTATGGAGAAAATCAAGGTCAGAGCACTGCCCACAAAAACGTAGATCTACGTTTGGACAGTTTAAGGGTTAAATAGGGTTAAATAGAGATATTTTAAGATCTTTAAGGAACTAATAGTGGAGGGTCAGCAACATGCATGTGGCTGTAGGGTGTGCTGACGAACATTATTAGGTATGGGGATGGCATTTATGTGATAATAGTTAATATGAGGGGATTTAATTAAGAGTGATGCAGTAGGAAGAAAGTGCAGTATAGCTCCAAAAATCTGAAATGGTGAGGACTTCAGTCTCCTTGGTATTTATATTTTTATGGAAAGCTAAAACTAGAGCCAGAAAATTACCATTATTTAAATTTAATAAAATATCCATACATGCACCAAATTACTACGTCACATACTGTACAGAAGATAAATCAGTTTGATAAGAAAAACAAATAAATCATCAGTATGGAAGTGTCATAATTAAAAAAAAATCCACTTTCTGAATAACTTGCCCTAACAATATAAAAAAAATTGAAAAACTTTATTAAAAAATTAAAAGTTTTTAAATATTTTGAACTACCTCAATTTTGTAAATCTAGTTAATCACTACAATTACCTAACCTTAACCCTTTCAGGGTTATTGACGTACTAGTACGGCTTACGCCCTGGGGTTATTGACGTACTAGTACGCCTAAATTCTAGCGCCCTCAAATCAAGCAGAAACAGGCTGTTAGGCCTAGATGTGATAGAATGGGTCTGTGCGGTCAGTGTGCGCAGTATAAAAAAATTCCTGCACCACACAGTGCATAATGAGGAAAAAAAACTGACCGTGTTTTTGGTTTAAAACAGCAACTTTGCAGTCTATTTTCGTATGGTATTTATTGATGTATTCTCGTTTTCTTGGTCTCATTTGATAGATTGGAAGATATATTACAGAAATAGAGATGATTTTGATTGGTTTGACAGTGACAAGTACCTTGAAATTGTGCTCAAAGTAGCGAAAATGTTCGATTTTTGACGATGTTCAAGAGTAAACAAATCACACCATGCGTCCAATACACATGAACTGGCGAGTCTAATATTCACGCATAAGTGCTCTGATATTATTTATACCATTTTTACAATGATGCAGTTGTATACAAACAGTAAATCTTCATTTTTTTTGTGAGAATAAAAATTCAAAATGAAAAGCAAAAGTAATGTAAGAGGGGCTTGGAAACGTGACTAATGAACAGAGAAGACATTATTTTAGTGCAAAAAATATCTGACTTTTTATTCTGGACCCTATTTTGAAATTGGCATTGTTTGAAATTTGTGTGAAATTGGCCAAATTTATATTTTCTGACCACTATTTTGGGTAGTTGTAATTGGTAAATAGGCGGTTTCTTGTACTCAATCGATAGAAGAAATGGAGTTCTAGCGAAATAGCTATAATTTTAGTTGACTGAAACATTGGAATTTGCCGAAAATAGGGCTCAAAGTGGGCGAAATCGCCGATGCGTAAATGTCATCCATACCGATAACTTCGCGAAAGCATAATTCCGTTAGTTTTCGATCAAATTTCATAATTTTTGTGGCGTTATGATCGGAAAAAGATTCTCTATCATTTCATAAGAAAAAATAATTTTTTTTTTTTTAAATTCTTGGACCCTGAAAACGAGTTTCGGAGACCCCCCTTGGACCCTGAAAGGGTTAATACCAGTATAATTATTGTCAATATAGAGTAAGATCTAGTATAAGTCTGCCTGAAATGCCTAGGCATACCTAGGGATACTAGTGGCCTTCTTGTAATAAGTATTTTATAATATGAACTAATATGTACCATAAGTTATGTAAGCCCCACTTTGTAATATTATCAGAAATAAAGAATTTGAATTTGAAATTAAATTTATGGTCAGTGATGGTACAATAGCAAATTACTTAAGATATTGGAAAATTTTGCTTAAATGCAAGATTTTTTTCTTTTTTAATTTTCTTCAATAGGAAATTTAGGGTCAGTTTTGGTGTCCTTGATTTCTTGGATTTTGGAGTTGTGCTGCAAATTATTTAAAAAATCTGAAAAGATGTTATTAGGATATTAGATGTGAGTATTAAGACTAGTTAAGAAAAGCTTTGGGAAAACTGCAGATATCACTTGACAAAAATGCCATGAGAGTAAATTCTTTTAGTGGAAGTGTAAATCAAAGGTGAATGTGAGAACTATATGATGTGGAGTGGTCCAAGTGTGGTTCACTGTGAGAACTATATGATGTGGAGTGGTTCAAGTGTGGTTCACTGTGAGAACTATATGATGTGGAGTGGTCCAAGTGTTGTTCACTGTGAGAACTATATGATGTGGAATGGTGCAAGTATGGTTCACTGTGAGAACTATATGATGTGGAGTGGTCCAAGTGTGGTTCACTGTGAGAACTATATGATGTGGAGTGGTCCAAGTGTTGTTCACTGTGAGAGCTATATGATGTGGAGTGGTCCAAGTGTGGTTCACTGTGAGAACTATATGATGTGGAGTGGTCCAAGTGTGGTTCACTGTGAGAACTGTGTGATGTGGAGTGGTCCAAGTGTGGTTCACTGTGAGAACTATATGATGTGGAATGGTGCAAGTGTGGTTCACTCTGAGAACTATATCCACAGATCATTGAAAATACTATAGTATTTAATTTTATATTATTATTTTTGCTACTACATATACTACTGTTCTTTGTTTAATAATGCAGCAGTCACATACAAAAAGTAAAATACAGACTTAGTATGTATTTTGGTGGTATACGTATATTCATTTTGGTGGGTTATTGGAGAAATTAGATAAACCATTTTTTATTAATACTTTACAGTTACTAAGATGTAAAGATAAGAAGTAGGATTTTTCACTGTTGTTGGTCATTCATTCTTTGATATTTATTAGTTTTTAGTGTTTACAAAATGAATAATGATACAGTAATTTTTTTTATATGCTGTACAATCAGCTTTCATTTATTATTAGTTTTCTTGTTTTGTTAAAAGGTCAAACTTTATTATTTAATAAAAATTACATCTACTGTATACATTACATTAAGCACTGATATAACCAGCATTTAACTGAAGAGAAAAATTTTATACAGTACATAAGTACAGTACTGTACTTGCATTCTGTATTGACAATAAAATTCGATAGTTTTAATTTTCATTTTTTTCTTCTCAGGGTTTCTCAGAAGCAGAAGAGACAGAAAAAACAAAGAGAAGAAAGTTAAGAAAAAGAAAGATGCAGATTCTTCTAGTAATAAAGAGGAGAAATCAGACAAGTAAGACTGTAGCACCTTGGTCAGTCCTGCTCTTTTATAATTACCGCCGAGCATGTCAGTACCATATAACAACCTGGCCTTATATCACGATAGTTTCTTGATGTGATATTCCCTCTTGATTTTTTAATGCTTCAAGATTTTTCAGAAATCTCTCTTCTGTATTTTAAGACTTAACCCGTTAACTGTCCAAACATATATATACGTTTTTTACCGCTAGCGCTCTGACCTTGATTTTCCCCATAAGAAAGCATGTAAAAAAAAACGTATATACGTATATGTTTCGAGCGCTAGCGGTAAAAACGTATATATACGTTTGGACAGTTAATGGGTTAAACTGTTGGCATCCCACCAAATTGAAGGTCCCTTCTGTGTTGGCATTTTTTAAATAAAAAAAATTATTATATCTTTTAAAATGGTTGAGAATCGTTTTCTGAAGGCATTAACACCAAAAAAATTGCAAAATTTGATGTAAAACTTGCTGAATTACAGAAGCATGAAGTTGAAGGGTGGGGAGCACTTTATGCAGTAATAAATTTGCCCATTTTGATGTCAATATTAGGCCAACTCGAGTGTTCAAACTGACCCAGTTTCCAGGTATTTCACTAGCATGCGTTCTGTACTATCCAGTGATCTTAAGAAACTGCCCATTCAATTAAAAAAAAAAGAGGTTCAAAACAAATAGTGTAGTCATTGTATCCACTACAGCAACCTTCCTTCTGTTTATTAAGCTTTTAATTGTTTCCGACGTACTAGTATGCAAGTGCTGTTAACCCTTTCAGGGTCCAGACCCTCAATCTGAAACTTGTCCACAGGGTCCAAGAATTTAAAAAAAAAAAATGTTATTTCTCTTATGAAATGGTAGAGAATCTTTTTCTGAAGGTAGTAAAACAAAAAGTATGAAATTTGATGGAAAACTGATGAAATTACACTATCGCGAATTTTATTGTGTCAGCAACATTTATGTATTGGCGATTTTCCCCATTTTGACGTCTATTTTAGGCCAATTACATTGTTCCAGTTGACCAAATTCTTAGCTATTTTGCTAGTATGCCTTCTATCTTATCGTTTGAGCACAAGAAATTGCCCAATCAACTATTTCAACTACCTAATAAAGTGATCAGAAATTGGTAATTTGGCGAATTTCACACAAATTTCAAAACATTTGAGTTTCAAAATAGGGTCCAGAATAAACAATGCAGGCATTCCTGGCACTAAAATAACATTTCCTCTGTTCATTAGGTATGTTTCCAGGCTTTACACATGAATTTTATTTTGATTTTTTATTCACACCAAAAAATAGAAGATTTACTGTAATACAATAGTATTGTAATAATTGTATAAATAATATGATTGCCTTCAAGAACGCATATTAGACCCACCAGTTGACGGTATTGGACGCATGATGTGATTTGTTTACTCTTGAACATCAGCAAAAATCGAACATTTCTGCTAATTTGAGCTTAATTTCAAGCTATTTTTCATCCTAAAACCAATCAGAATCATCTCTATTTCTGTAATATATCTTCCACTCTTATCAAATGAGAACAAGAAACCATGAATTCAACCATAAAAACCATACGAAAATACACTACAAATTTGCTCAATCGATAAAATTGAAGAAATACTAGTGAAATAGCTAAGAATTTGTTTGACTGGAATAATGTAATTGGCCTAAAATGGGAGTCAAATTCGGCAAAATTGCCGATGCGCAAATATCGCTGATGCAGCAAAATTCGCGAGAGCGTAATTTCGTCAATTTTCCATCAAATTTCGTACTTTTTGTTTTATTACCTTCAGAAAAAGATTCTCTACCATTTCACAAGAAAAAAATAACTTTTTTTCTAAATTCTTGGACCCTGGCTGTCACTCTTGAGATTTGGCCCCTGGACCCTCAAAGGGTTAATAACTGATTTTTGTCAATATAGTTCATGCTGATTATTCAAGAAATTCTAGTCAGGGATCAGATTAAAGAGTGCAAGTTAAATAATTTTACAATTTTTTTTTCTCCCCTTTACAGTGAAACCAACGATGACTCTGGACCAAAGACAAGTGAACTAATAACTACTTCAATAACGTCAGCATCTTCAGACAAGGCAAATGCAAGTGGTCAGATTCCAAATGTTGACGATGAAGGATTTTCAGTACGACCTCAAGAGATTAAACCTTCAGGAGAAGAGAACAGTTTTGATTCTTCTTCAGATTCTGAATCAGGTTAGTATGCTTTCATTTAATGAAATTTATTATTTGTTGAATTAAATGATAAATCACAATACAGTAAGCCCTCGATTTAACGGACTAATACATGGGTTGTCCAAGTGTCCGTTAACCCTTAAACTGTCCAAACGTTGATCTACGTTTTCACTACTAGTGCTCCAAATATTTAAAAAAAATAGAGGTAATTTTTCTATGTGTAAGACAAAAAAAAAAATTTACGGTCAGTATTTACCGAGATATAAGACTGCAAAGTTGGCACTGGACGCTTACCTGACAGCAACGTGGAGTCCTGCCACTTGCTGAAATGTGTCCGACATACCTTTTTTCCTCGTATTTTTTTTTAATTTACATTATTTTTGTGTTCTGATAATTAAAATTTGTAGTAGTTCTTGTGATTTTATAGCCAATCTTTGTTTTGGCACTAATATTAGGTATGGAAATACAGTGGACCCCCCGAGTAACGAACACCCCGGAAATCGTACAAGTATGTAAGTATAATATTGTGAGTGCTTTTGTAAGTGTATTTTTGGGGGTCTGAAATGGACTAACCTACTTGACATTATTTCTTAAGGGAGTAAATTCGTTCGGTAATGGCACTTGAGCAGGCTTCTGGAATGAATTTTGTTCGTTACTCGGGGGTCCACTGTAGTAATCAATCAGTCACAAGCACACTGACATGTGAACATGTTCATCTGCCTTGGTCACATACTATTGTGTAGAAATGTATATAAATTATATATATGTCCCAGCAATGTTTTTAGAAGTACATGTATATGAAACTCCTTGAAGTATGGTATCAGACAAGTGTCACTCTACACTGCTGACGGTAAAGTCACTTGTCACTCAATGTTGCTGATCATGCACTGCTCCCATTGAACTTTGGCATATGTTTTTTATTTGTTTTCACTGTTACATCTATCTGTCTAGCTCTTTCTCTGTTTATCTGTCTCTGCTATCTGTCTGCCTCTCTCTCTGTCTGCCTGTGTATATGTCTGTCTGCTTATGTGTGTATCTCTGTCTGCCTGTTTCTCTGTCTCAGAGAGAGCTGCTTGTGAACCAACAGGTATTACACACTTTACAGAATTGTCACATCTGATTCCTGAACAAGTGGAAATGCATATTACTTCCCAGTCATGCTTATGCCTTATATCTATAAGCACAGTATAGCACTTTGTCTGGCTTTTTTTGGGTTATCCTAGGTAATTTACACTATGATAACTGACCATATGTGTACCTATGAGATAGAGACAGCCCCAAAGTCAATCAGCCAACCAGCCAGCCATCCATCCAGCCGGTCTGCCAAACACGTATTACACATGTTCCAGAATTATTTCTCTTTACTAAGGGCATAGGTTATAGGACATTCTGGCAGGATGACACTACCAGTGGTATCAAAATGGAAAGGGTGTGGCACAAATGTTGCACATGGGTTATTATCGAGGTTTTTTATATTTCCTTGACCACTTGTGGCCACATCCATCTCAAAGCCACTAAACTCAGGGTCAACATCACTTTCCTCTTAAAAGGGAAGTGTTAATACGACATGATATCGGTGAATCCCTGATGATTGCCACACTGTTTGCTCTAGTAGGCGCTCAGTTGAACTGGTGCTCCCACAAGGTACTAAGTGGTCCTAGATTTTTTTAATACTGTGCATACTGAGTGTTAAGACCCCTTCTATACTGATGAGGGATCTAAGGCCAATCGTGCAAAATTTGGAAACAGGAAAAATAAAACGTTGATCTACGTTTGGAGCACTAACAGTAAGAACGTAGATCAGCGTTTGGACAGTTAAAGCATTAAATCAGAAAGTTAGAAAGATCACAGAAAAAGCACTAGAGGTTTCTACTGTGTACGTAATACAGTACTGTACACACAATAGATATACTGTAATAAGCTTTGAAAATAAAGAAGTAAAAAATATAATTTAAACAGTGGGTTTTGTCTGTTTTTTTCAGAAGTCTGTCATATTGAGGTGCGTTATAGCTAGGGTTTATTCTACTGTACTTGGATGTGCACTTAGGTAAAAGTTTGAAATTTTACAGCTGGTATTTCAAAATAGGTTGTTGCTTACCTAAGATAGGGTACAAAGTAATAGTGGGATGTGCAATTTTGTAGGTGGGTGATTTAAAATCTTTAAGAGGCACGTCAATTCCTCTGTTTTCTAATATGTTATTTTTTTCCTGTACGTAATCTACTTTGTCCATAATTACTATCCCATTTCCTTTGTCTGCTTTTGTTAGGTGAAGTCTAGGATCTTTCCTTAATTCGTGAAATAATTATTGATGAGGTAGATTATAGGGGGAAAATAAATGTGATCTTAGGAGACAGGGAAACTCTTGTGCCTTTTAAAACCATATTGATTATTTCTGATAAAGGAAAGCAAGGATGACCAAAATATATTGTTAGATACCAAAGATAATATGATATAAGATGCTGTTTACCTTCCCACACAATTTTTTTTGTTTTTTTCCAAAAATCACCCAGTCTTGTAAAACCAAAGTCAAAAATATCACTGTACTGGATAAAATTATAAAAAAAAAACATTTAATAAAATAAAAAAAAAGTAATTCTGCCACGATTTGTAAATGATGGTGAGTTGTGTTTTAATGGCTACGACAATCTATGAATTGTATGAATATGGTAATTGTTTGGTTTATGGTGTTATGACTCAGGGGTCATTTGAATCTAGCTCTGTAGTTATTGAATTTAATGGTTATAACAGGCTGTTGTATGAAAGATAAGGTGAATCATAGAATAGAGGAGGTAAAAATTGATGGGTGGTGCATTGAGGCATCAGAGGAACCAAAGAACTTTATCCATGGAGGCAATAAAACAGATAATGTACCAGAGTATACTAGTACCAACACTTATGTGTGTGTGAAGCATCGGTTTTAAATGTTGCAGTGAGGAGGCGGCTGGAGGCAGCGAAGATGTTATGTTTGAGGGCAATATGTGGTGCGAATAGTATACTGAGAATTCAGAACTTGGAAATTAGAATGTGGGAGGTTATCAAAATTGTTATTCAGAGGGCTGAGGAGGGGTTGTTGAGGTGGTTTGGATATTTAGAGAGGAGGAACAAATTAGAGTGATTAAGAGAGATTATAAATCTGGGGTGGAAGGTAGGAGGGACAGGGGTCATCCTTGGAAAGGTTAAAGGGAGGAAGTAAAGGAGGTTTCTAGTGGCAGGGGCTTGGATGTCCAACTGGCTTGTGTAAGCATGTTAGATATGAGTGAGTGGAGAGAAATAGTTCTTAGGAATTGACGTGCTGTTGGAGTGTGAGGAAGGTAATGTTAATTAAAGATTCAGGTGAAATTAGTTAGTTAGACTTGGGTCGTGGAGGTGGGCAGAATATTTCCTGCATTCTGAGGAAAGGGTGACAATGTTGTAGTTAATGTTGGCACACTTCTGGCAAGACAATGATTAAATGAGTGACAGTGAAAGTGTTTCCTCAGTTTTTAATCTTTCTCAGGGAAAGTCAAAATTAGAGTAACTGGTAATAAGAATGTCTTGAGTTTTTTAGCCTTTCATATGATGTGATATTCTACTTTTTAAATAATGCAACTTGGATACACATTTTTTTAAGCAGATGGGGAAGCAGACAAAAAGATTCATGTCGAGATCAAGCCAATAAGTAATGGCAGTGCACCTATGTCGGCTAGTGTTGATGAATTACGTGCCACCATTGAGGGAATGTCCCTCTCCCCAGTATCATTTGCCTCGGTTAGTAAACAAACACAGTTTTGCACTATATTTAACCCAGTTTCATGTTGCATGTAGTACTGTACATTTAGAACTAATATTTGAGATGATGAATTTTTTTCTTCAAAGCTTTGGTACTTTAATAGTAAACTCATATACGTAATTATGTACGTATTTGTATTTAAATACTGATAATTTGTCTAGAGTTTATGAGGGTCTAAATTAAGTTTAACTTTCAGGAATATTGAAAAAAATTAATTATTTTAATAGGTGTAATAGATGACATAATATTTGAGCATTGTTAAAGAAACTTTAATTCAAGTGTAATAAACACCGATCATGCAGAGTGAATAACCATTTGAACAAAAATAAGAAACACCAGTGAGAGAGATGATACTCTTTAGCAAATAGGTGTTCATATTAAAGGATATAGAGGTGTGCATGCTACAGGATATACCTTCTTCTGTAACATGTATACCTATCTGCTGAAGAGGATCTCTGACAGAGATCTTCTTCAGACTAGCATTAGTTCTGTCTAATTGTTCTTCACTTTGAATTGTCAAAGAACTTAAGAGTGTTAAGAATAGTCTAGGGAAGAGGAGAGGGGGGAAAATAAAGACTTCATATACACTGTGTTATGGCAATAGTTACAGAAACTATATTGATGGCTCGGTGACAGAAAAAATTATATGAAGTTATTATGTTCCAATACTATACTGAATATATTAAAAAAAGTTGTTGAAAGGTAATGGATGAAGCTCTTGGATAGTAAAATAATTTGAAAAGAGCTATGAGGAGGAAATCTGAATGAATAAAGTTTATGGCTTGATACGGAAATATAATAAATTAAGGTTACTGCACATAAAATCAGGCTTTGACTGAAATGTACAAACTAACCTAAATACATGTATGGTACTTTATTATTGATGGTATTCAATACCAACAAGTTGATGATTAAGGCACATTTGCGACACCTGGGTATCTTTATTGTCGAAGAGTTTCACCTCAATAGTAGAAGCAGTAATAATAGTAGTATTAACATAATCAGTCCATCACCCTTGCAGGGAGGTAGTCAGTCCTCTAGCCTAAAGCACAGGCATGTGACCAGACCTTGTATACTAGAGTAGAAGTGAGATGTAGCAGCTATAGCTAATGTCACAGGTGAGCGTGGCCCATAAGTGGAAGAAGGACATGTGGGACATTTTTCAGCATGAGCCACTTACACTTGTGGGACACACTCACCTGTGATATCAGCTCCAGCTGCTTCATTTGACTTCTACTCTAGTATACAAGGTGTGGCCACATGCCTATGCTTTAGGCTAGAGGGACTGACTACCTCCTACCAGGGTTGATGGACTGATCATGTCAATATAACTTTTACTGCTTCCAGTGTTGTATTCATTTGTATTCAACTGAAGAAGCCTATTGTGGAGGTGAAACATTTTGACATTAAAGATATGGTATTATATGGTATTATACCAGTTTCCAAGTTAAGTAAAGTGCATTTAATATTGGTAGAAAAAGATGAAATGGTAACTTCAAAAAATTGCTTCAAATTATTTTAAGTAATAACATGATAATTTATAGTGACATTCAGAAATAAAAATACAGTAAACACTCTCATAATGCCGGGGCTATGCCCTGAAAATTCTTAGGTAAAATAGTGTTATGTTACATGAGGAACATGTGGGAAAAATAATGTAACGTTCCTGAAATTTCCATAAATGGCAATTTTTTTTTAAGATAACCACATATGTACATTAAAAATAATAAATTTTATTTTGCCCTCTACATTCTAATAGGCATTACTTGTTGACATAGAATTGTGTAGATAAGGTTGATGCAGTCCTACTGGTCTGAGTCCAGTGTAGCAAGGTTTATCATCTTGATGCAAGGCACATGTGTAAAGATGATAAAAATAAAAGCCACATTTTCTTAGCAAATGGTACCACACATATAGGAACTCACTACCCATGTACCAAACAAGCTTGCTGAAGATGGGTGCATTTGAGAAAGCACAGTAGACCACCACTTTTTGGGACTCCACCTACTGCATTTCCACCTATTGCTCTGAAGGTTCCATTGCTGCGGCAGCACAAGTGGGTCAGTTATCCTCTCACGCACCTCAGACCGCTTTTGTTTCATGGTAGACCTAGCTTTGTTTACACCCACCTCCCTCTGCTCCCACCCATGCCACCACCAGTTGCCTCGTGGACACGTGCCTTACAATTGCTCCCTTTTGTGTTATCACTACATTTCTAATTTTTTTTATCGCCCATTGCTGTATCTGTTATTAATAATGACATCAAGAAAGACATCTAATGTAGATGAAGATGCCAAGAAGTTTGAGTGTGGAACTGTGCCTCTAGTGAAGAAAATTGAGGTAATAGACATACTTAAAGGTGGTATACATGTGGTTGATGCAGCCAAGGCCTATTGGATGAGGGAATTAACAGTTAATTCAGTTGAAGACATTGAGGAGAAGATAAGAGCTTGTGTGATGGGTAACCCAAATTGTGACTCATTGAAAAAAATTAGAAAGTGGTCGATACAGCTAAATAAAACTAAAAAAATGCTGAATAACTGGATTCAGGAGAAAACAGAAACATGCACCACTTAATTTCTTTGCTATCCATGAGAAAGCTTTATCTTATTATAAAGCTGTGTGTGAGCAGGAAAGAAAGCCTGCAAACAAGTGTATCTTTAGTCTTGGATGGTTTAATAATTTTAGATTGCACAGTAAGCTTCATCGCATAAAGTTCAGTAGGGAGAGTGCCTCTGCCGACCAAACAGCAGCAGCAGGGGATTTCCCTGTCAAGTTGTTAGAAATTATTTCTGAGGGTGGCTGTATACTTGAGCAAGTGTTTAATATTGATGAGACGAGATTGTTCGGGAAGAAGATGCTTTCTAGAACTTGCATCATCAAGCAAGGAAAAAATGCTTGTGGGTTCCAGACAGCAAAGGACCATTGGTTTGATGCTATTTGCTAATGCAACATCACCTGTTGCAGTAAACAATCAGACCCTTGCTTGTTTATTGATCAAAGAATCTCTGTGCTTTAAAATGGAAAGACAAAACCACTTAGCCTGTTATCTGGCAGTTAATCCAGTCAGCATGGATGACAGAGGAATTATTTATTGACTGGTTTAAGCATCATTTTATTCCTGAAGTCATGTTTTATCTCTGCAGCAAAAGCCTTGCATTCAAGATTCTCCTGACACTCTTTCCCATGCTCATCGTCAACTGTTGCAGGATTTGAACCCAAATGTAAAGGTTTTGTACCAACAAATACGACATGACCGATACAACCACTGGATCAAGGTGTAATTAAGCCAGAGCATGGATTGCCAGAGTTCTGCCTTGAATTAAACAGTTCCTTACCACGCATCGAAGCTCCATGGAATGATGTGCCCAGATTAATAATAAATTCAGGCTGGGGAAAATTATTGCTTAATGTGGTGAATAATTTCACAGTTTTTTTTTCCTCAGTTGAGATTCAAAGCCAAGAAGTTGATCAGATGGCAAGGAGATTGTCAGGTGAGGGCTTTGAAGACATGCAGCCAGAAAATGTCAATGAACTCTTAGGAGATGACGAGGAAGAAATGAGTCCAGAGGAAATGTTGGCGGAGCTCAATTCCCAGATAGGCAGGAATCATACAGTAGAAGAGGATGAGGGAGAAGAGCCTACAAATAAATTAGTTACCACTACATTTACAGTGGACCCCCGAGTATCGTAATTAATCCGTTCCAGGAGCTAGTACTTAACACGAAGTTTACGAAATTCGAACCATTATTTCCCATAAGAAATAATGTAAATACAATTAATCCGTTCCACAAAAAAATATTCACATACTAAATTAAAAACAATATATATATATATATACATTTACTTACCTTTATTGAAGAGTTGCAGGCAATAACCTCAGCTGTGGTCTGTTGCTGTTCCAGATGAAGCTCTTGCAGCTCTTCAGTTGTTAGCTCTACCCTGTGGGCCTCCACCAACTCTTCCACATCCTCACCACTCACCTCCAACCCCAGGTTGTTCCCCAATGCCACAATAGAGTCCACAACAGGCACAGGGTCGTCAGGGTCAAGGTCAGGGTCAGCCTCAAATCCTTCAAAATCCCTCTGTTGGACACAACCTGGCCACAATGGTCTCCAAGCAGAGTTCAAAGTCCTGGAAGTCACTCCCTCCCAAGCCTTACCTATAAGGCGTATGCATTGCACAATGTTGAAGTGATCTTTCCAGAACTCTCTTAGGGTCAACTCAGTGTCCGAGGTCACTTCAAATCACTTTTCAAACAGTGCTTTGGTGTACAGTTTCTTGAAGTTGGAAATGACCTGCTGGTCCATGGGCTGGAGGAGAGGAGTGGTGTTAGGAGGCAAGAACTTCACTCTGATGAAATTAAACTTGTCAGACAAACACTCTTGCAAGTTGTGAGGGTGAGCAGGAGCATTGTCCAGTATCAGGAGGCACTTGAGTGGCAATTTCTTTTCCAAGAGGGATTTCTTCACAGTAGGGCCAAACACTCCAGTCACCCATTCCTTGAAAATCTACGTAGTGACCCATGCCTTGGTGTTAGCCTTCCAATGCACACACAAATTATTCTTGTCAACACTGTGATTCCTGAAGGGTCTGGGATTTTCATAGTGATACACCAGTAAAGGCTTCACTTTAAAATCCCCACTAGCATTAGAACAAAACATGAGAGTTAGCCTGTCTTTCATAGGCTTGTGTTCTGGCTGTGCCTTTTCCTCCTGAGTAATGTAGGTCCTGTTGGGCATTTTCTTCCAAAACAGGCCTGTTTCATCACAGTTAAACACTTGTTGGGGGAGGAATTGTTCAGCCTCTACGAACCCCTGGAATTCATGCACAAATTTTTCAGCTGCACGTTTGTCTGAGCTGGCTGCCTCACCATGCCTCACAACACTGTGTATGCCACTACGTTTCTTAAACCTGTCAAACCAGCCTTTGCTGGCTTTAAAATCACTTGTCTCACCACTGGTTGCAGGCATTGTCTTGACAAGATCTGCATGCAACTTCCTTGCCTTTTCACAAATTATCGCCATGGAAATACTATCACCCGCTCTCTGTTTTTCATGGATCCACACCAACAACAACAACAACTCAACCTCATCCACTGTTTTCGATCTATTTTTCGTTAACATATCAACCCCTTTTGCAACATTAGCTTCCTTGATCTCATTTCTCTTTGCCAGGATAGTGCTGATAGTAGAAGGGGTTTTGTTGTACATCCTGGCAAGATCACTCAGACGTACGCCACTCTCATATTTTTCTATAATCTCTTTCTTCAGTTCGATGGTGTTCCTCACTTTCTTTACCACAGGGGTGCCACTAGGAAGCTTATTTGGACCCAAGGTGACTTATTTCACAGTGACAATCACTAAAGCACCAAAAAAAACACCAAATGTAGTGTGAATGTTTGAAAGAGAGCGCTAGGTAATGTTCTCTCAATGGTAAACAACGCTTCACTGGCGGCGTCCTGCGTCCCGCGCAGGCGCGGAGCAGGCGGACAGGTCTAATACGTTACGAAACACGAGCCGTTTTACGATTCTCGAAATCGTAAAAAGCTTACGAAACACGATGTTTACGAAATAAGAACCTTACGAAACTCGGGGGTCCACTGTATATGAACACGTCCATGTTGCTGCTAAACTTGCAGACTTTCATTGAAGAGAACCCTGGCACACTAGAAGTACTGCTCTGAAATGGATGTTGAGCCAAGCAGTGATACCCTACTGCCAGCTGTATAAGTAATGCTGGGTAATGCATGACAGAATACCTCAGGAATCCTATAAGTAACAACTCTGTGTCGAACCTCATCCCATGACCCCCAGCCACCCACTTCAACCCATGAACTCCAGCCATCCACTTCTTCCAATGAATCTTAGCCAACAACTTTGCCCACCAATCCCAGCCATCCACTTCAGCCCACCAATCCCAGCCATCCACTTCAACCCATGAACTCCAGCCATCCACTTCTTCCAATGAATCCCAGCCATCCACTTCTTCCAATGAATCCCAGCCATCCACTTCAGCCCACCAATCCCAGCCATCCACTTCAGCCCATGAATCTCAGCCATCCACTTCTTTCAATGAATCCCTGCCATCCACTTCAGCTCACCAATCTCAACCATCACTTCAGCCCACGAATCCCAACCATCCACTTCAGGTCACAAATCCCAGCCCTCCACTTCATCCACCCCAGCCCCCTCATTTGTACCCCATTAGGGCCACACCAAGCCTCTCCACTGACATCAAGCCAGTTAAGTAACATCAACCAGAATTTAAGGTCATTGCATTGACATTGCTTGACTTTAATAGGTTATGTTAGTTTAAATCATTCTGTATCATACTATAACAACATGCTTTCATGTACCCTTAACATCTGCATGCTTTTAAAATCATTGTACAATACAGTGGACCCCCTGATTATGATGGCGTCGGATAACGATAAATTCGGAAGACGATACATTTTTCCGTAAAAAGAATGGTTCGGTAAACAATGATCCGCTCGGAAAACGCTATTTGTCTTGGACGCGTACACGGCCCAACACTTCATCCAGAGTCAGTGTGCCATTGTTTACCAGTGAGTGACCGCCACCCACGCATTTATACCATACATTTTGTCATTATTCCATTGTTTTTAGTGCTTGCAACTGCTAAATAAGCCACCATGGGCCCAAAGAAAGTTCCTAGTGCCAGCTCTGTGGTAAAGGGCTGAGAGGGGAGAATGTGTCTTCTTAAGTGATTCAGTGATTCTACGATATGTTATGATACTAAAGCAGCAGGAGTTGATAAAGGCTATAGCACCAGCCAGCGATAAAGTGTAGCATTAACAGTGTAGCAAGTAAGTTAAGCGATTAAGCGATAGAAAAATGACGACACGAAACTTAACTCCTCCAATGTTGTTGGAGTTATATAGGGCGACTGACAACACCGCCGTGTGTCTGGCGGCCATCACCAACAACAAACACCACAACACCAGTCCTCGCATTCGTAATGATATTTTATTCATTCTAGAGTATATGTCATGGTTCTATGTTATTAATATTGTTTATTATGTCATATTAGATGAATTGTGATAGATAAATAAGCCATAGAGTTTATATTAGTGTCATTTTGAAGGACTATCTTGTCCTGTCCACAAACACACACCCCTCTCGCCAGCACAATTCCAAACATTTGCTAGAAACAGAACTCTCTGGAACACTTTTTTGAGCAACAGGGTTCCAGTGACTCTCAAGCTGGTCCAAGTGGCATTAAAAAACAAAGAAGGGAAGTAACCCAGGAAGAGGACTTGGTACCTGAAGTGTTAATGGAAGGGGATTCCCCTTCCAAACACTAGCAACTACTCCCTCTCCCCTCCTTCCATCTTCCACACATCAACAACTCTTCAATAAAAGTAAGTGTCAAGTTATTACTGTTTTATGTACGTTCTTTATATCTCATTCTTTTCTGTGTAATTTAATGTGGAAACAATATTTATTTTAATACTTTTGGGTGTCTGAAACGGATTAATTGAATTTCCATTATTTCTTATGGGGAAAATAGATTCGGATTACATTATTTTCGGTTTAAGTTAAGCCCTCTGGAACGGATTAATCACGTAATCCGGGGGTCCACTGTACAGTGGTACCTCTGGTTACGAGCTTAATTCGTTCCAGAAGGCTGTTCGAGTGCTGATACCGAACGAATTTGTTCCCATCAGAAATAATGTAAATTAGATTAATCCGTTTCAGACCCCCCAAAAATACACTTACAAAAGCACTTGCAAAAATACACTTACATAATTGTTCGAGTTGGGAGCTGCTCATATGCCGAGGTACCACTGTACTTTGTTATTTTAGGTGTATTATGTATCTAGAAGAAAAGTTTTTTGGCTTTTTTGGAGGTGGTCATTCACTCTACCTATCATATTTTCATGTATAGCCCCATTTTTCTGGAACGTAACACGTGCGAAAGGTGGTTATCTTCTGTAATAACCATGAAAAATGCAGTTGTAATATACGTAATGGTGTAGGAGATGGTGGTTGTTTTTTTTAAGGTCTGTGACAGTTTGTGCTGTATGTACCCAGCTTCCAGTAATGTGATAGGTTGTAACCAGATGTGAAGGAGTGCGACTATGGAACATTGTGGCATAAGTTGTAATAACCAAGCCTTAACACAAATGACTTTGTCATTGTTAACACACATGACTTTGTCATTTGTGTTAAGGGTTGGCCTATGGCCGGGCTCTGAAATCATTCTTCTACCACACAACTTAGTCATTTAATTACTTTTTCACACTTGATAGCCAACATACAATTTTTATTTCTTTATGTGGTACAGATAATGTAGTTTACATTTATTAAAACATTGGTAGGCATAAAAAGCCACTAGTATACAATGCATTTTGGGCAAACTAAACCTAATGTTTTAACTGTTGCTTAAGATTTAGACAAAGACTATTAAATAAAATTTCTTAAGTACATAACTGTTAAAGGCACTGAAATTTGTAATTATTTTGAAGTTGGATTCTGGGTTATTAACCCTCCTGGGTTAATCCAAATAATAATCCTAGTCTTTTTCTGAATTTTAGTGTATTCTTGATAGTAATATTCTCTTCAAGCTTTTTATACATATTCTGTTTCTAATTTAGGCATTCATAAGTTATTATATACGTATAGATTTTGAAAAACGTTAGCTAAGGAAAATGTTTTCTAGTAAGTTCCTCTCACTCACTGAGAGCTGCCGGGGCTCCACTTGTGACCCTGAGTTCCTCTCACTCACTGGGAACTGCTGGGGCTCCACTTGTGACCCTGAGTTCCTCTCATTCACTGAGAGCTGCCGGGACTCCACTTGTGACCCTGGGTTCCTCTCACTGAGAAGCTGCCAGGGGTCCACTTGTGACCATGAGTTTTTCTCACTCAGTGGGAGCTGCTGGGGCTTCACTTGTGACCCTGGGTTCCTCTCGCTGAGAAGCTGGGAGCTGCCGGAGCTCCACTTGTGTCCCTGAGTTCCTCTCACTGAGAAGCTGCCAGGGCTCCACTTGTGACCATGAGTTTTTCTCACTCAGTGGGAGCTGCTGGGGCTTCACTTGTAACCCTAGGTTCCTCTCACTGAGAAGCCGGGAGCTGCCGGAGCTCCACTTGTGTCCCTGAGTTCCTCTCACTCACTGGGAAGCTGGGAACTGCTGGGGCTCCATTTGTGACCCTGAGTTCCTCTCACTCACTGGGAAGCTGGGAGCTGCCGGGGCTCCACTTGTGTTCCTGAGTTCAAGTTTTGGAAATTTACAGAGTTTACTACTTAAATTTTGCACATTGCTTAATTTTGTAGATTTGCAGAGCATAATATCAAGGGTTTCTTAGCGGTATGACAGGAATGTTGCAGTTTTTCAGTGCCTTTCAGCCAAAATTGCCCTATTTGGGGTTGCATTATGAGAGGGTTTACTGTACACAGTGGTGTACATTTAGGAAAATGTTTAGAAGTGCTCTTTCTCTATTGAGACTTTCTTATTTTATGTACAAAATAAGATTATATTGACTTAGAAATTTTAAAGGAAGTTATTGAGTACCTGGCAAGGCTAATATGAAATTTGAAATAGAGGCAGAAAACTCTGTTGTTCAAACTCCAAGGAAAGTTATATAACGAAGTAAAAATAATAAAAATATTTTAATTTCGACTTTGTTATGGACTTGTATTAATTTCTAATGAATTTGAGATGATGGCAATATAAAAGAAAAAGATCATATATATTGGAATTAATGTAGCTAGATACAGTAATGGCATTAATGGTTGACCTCCAACTAGCCTCGTGTGCCTCCACGCCAGATAAACTCGGATGGAAAGATCAAGATCAGATACCTAACATTGCAGAAGGTAATCTATACTGTGCATGACTGCTGTGCCTGATACCTATGCCTCAGCTCAACTGCTGTATGCTGTAGTCCAGGTCTGCTCTTGCTCCACCTCAGTACAGACACCAACACTCACTTGTTTCCAGAGTTCATCCAATATCTATATATCTAATAATATTGTGTTTTGTCATCATTTTTATCATAAAAAATCTTGTGAAAGCCATTTAGTAATGTTGCTGGGATGAACAGCTTTCACAAGTATTTTCTACATGTCTTCATTAGCTTCAAATAATATTACAAGTGTTAAAATTTGCACATAAAAGTCAATAGCATTTTTTATTGACAGAGTTCTTTAAATAATTTTTAATATCAGAATTGAATTACAGTTGAAATTCTTTCAGAAAGAATATAATAATCTGTTACTTACGTTCTTAACTTAAAATATGCCAAACAAAATGCATATATATATATATACAGTGGTACCCCGGTTTTCGTACTGCTCCAAACTCAAACAATTATGTAAGTGTATTTTTGTAAGTGCTTTTGTAAGTGTATTTTTGGGGGTCTAAAAGGACTAATCTAATTTACATTATTCCTTATGGGAACAAATTCGTTCGGTAACGGCACTTGAACAGCATTCTGGAATGAATTAATGACGAAATCCGGGGGTCCACTGTATAGGTACAGTGGTACCCCGACATACGATATTTTTTCATTCCAGAATGCTGTTCAAGTGCCATTACCAAACGAATTTATCTCCATAAGAAATGATGTAAAATAGACTAGTCCTTTTAGACCCCCAAAATTACACTTACAAAAGCATTTAAAAAAATAAACTTACATAAAAGGGTGTGTTTGGGGACCATCGTAAGTCGGGGTACCACTGTATATATTATTTGCGAAGACAGAATTTAAATTCAGCAATATAGTGTACATACTTGTAGCTATGAGGAACCCTTGCTAAATTGGCTTCCATATTTTTTCTGACTTGTCATCTTTGTTCCATATATTGTTGGCAGTATTAAACAACATGACAGCATTGTTCTCATCCCTTAAGTTGCCTGTTAGTTACAACTGTTTTTAATAAATATTCTGAGTTATAGTGTCATGATCATGCACAAGCATATTCATCTTGTATACATAAGCATACAAGCATATTCATCTTGTATACATAAGCATACAAGCATATTCATCTTGTATACATAAGCATACAAGCATATTCATCTTGTATACATAAGCATACAAGCATATTCATCTTGTATACATAAGCATACAAGCATATTCATCTTGTATACATAAGTATACAAGCATATTCATCTTGTATATTTATGTGCATCATTGTCAAATTTGTTTGTAACTTGTAAGTTGTTTTCCCACAAGAAACTATTCAAGTGTATATTTTGCACGTTGCTTCTTTACTCTGCCATATACAACCAAGTGTGATATACAGTTTTAGGTATTGAATAAGATGTATTATTTTTTTCATTATTTGGGATAGTGTAGTTTCTTTGATAAAACAAAGGTAACGGGTTTAATGTGCATCATTTTTTAAAATTTTTGCTTGACATAGGTCTTTAGGAATATTTACCAGAATAGGAGGTTGTTGGTGGGAGGGAGCACTTTGTGGTGTGTTATTTATTTCAAATTATTAATCTTGCATTATTTCATTGTATAAAAGCTCTGACTATTTGTTTTTAGCACACTAGCCCTGTGCCACTGAAGTAGGACCCCCAAAAAAGAGGAATTGCAATTGCCATCATTCATTCAGTTGCTGTCTTGTTAGAAGCGAGCTGACATCACTGTTCAGATGGCCCTCTGACCTGCAACATGCTCATATAATCCTTACATAATATAATGTAATTGCTCCAAATTTCTGGGAAGTGTTCTTAGAAGCCTCAGAAAATCCAGAAGCCTCCAGTACCTCATTACACAAACTGTTTTAATGCATTTTTTTAACACGCTGGCCATCTACTAGCAGTACTTACCTTTGAAAATGATTGATGGAATGCAGATTGGGTGAAACTGTAGGTGAGAGATGGGATGATTGTAATAAGGAATGATTCCTAATTAGAATCATCCAGTGATGACTGTGGTCTTGACTGTGCTGGTGACTGATGTTGGCTGTAGTGGTAACTGAGGTGCTGCTGACTGTATGGCTGTAGTGGTAACTGAGGTGCTGGTGACTGTGCTGGCTGTAGTGGTAACTGAGGTGCTGGTAACTGGTGCTGGCTGTAGTGGTAACTGAGGTGCTGGTGGCTGAGGTGTTGTCACTCAACATCTGGCACTGTATTATTCCTAGCAAGCATGTCCAATTATTTCATTTCACTCAACTTCATAACATTCTTCCTCTTAGAACCAGACTTCGTTAACAATGTTTTGAAGAGATAAAAGAATTCACTGAATATCTTCTTTGAGTACTTGATCACTTCTCTTATTTTGTACAACAAATAATCTCTCCTGGGTTTACTTTTGTGAGAGAAATGCAACAGATGCATTTCTCTTACAAAAGTAAACCCAATTTATCTGTACTCAATATTTTGATATATTCTTATGAACACGTGGCATCAGGATTAGTATTGTAATGAACAGGTACACTGCTTCAACAGTAATATCTTTCCACTTTCCAAGCCAAGATTTCACTGAAAAATGCATTGGCCATTGTGTTCTGGTAATAAGTGTTTGAGTCAGTCAGATTCATAAATGGATCATCAAAGAGTAATTTGAAGTAATCAGGTTTCACTAGAATCATCAGTTTTAGACAGGCTGAATTCCACTTTTATCATCAAAATGAAAAATATTATGGTAAATGGTGTATTTTTTTGGTAGTTCCACACCTTATTTATAAGTGGTATAACTTTGTGGTGTCATGGCTTGTGGCACCACTTAGTGTTTGTGGCACAGTAGCTAGTGTCAGAGCTCTTTATGGTGTCACGACTTAGTGGTGTCACCAAGTCATGACACCACCTAAGATAATGGTGGGGTGACAAATTTGAAAGCTGGAAAAAATCAGATGTTTGGCATATGTTATACACAGATTAGCCCCCTGACATATATGCATTCCACACACAGTTTAAGGGTTAATGCTGATGAGACATGTTTATTATCAATGTTGTTTAGGATTTTCACTAGCAAGCAATACAATTTTGCACCTGAATTCAAAGCTTATAAGGATTATTTCAGCTTGCTTCTGTGTCACTATGTATCAGGTGATTTCAGGTGCAAGCCTGTCGTAATTCATTGCTCACAGAATCCCTATGTTTTATAAAGTAAGCCAGATGGTACTGGTTTGCCTTGTATTTAATAGTCGAAGGCATTGACAAATGAGACTGTTGACTGGTTTAAACATTATTTTATTCCTTTATTACTCTCATATTCATCCCCGAATCATGGAGTCTCTAGTCCCAAATGTGTAGGTTGTATTTTTACCACAAAATATGTCTTTGATGCATCCATTGGATCGAGAAGCTGTTAAAATATTTTAAGTGTTGCTCTACATCCCATCAACTGCTGACAATTCTGCATTGAGAAATCAACACAAGAACCACAGCCATGCACATCAGCACAAGAACAACAGCCATCCACATCAACACAAGAACCACAGCCATTCACATCAACACAAGAACCCCTGCCATCCACATCAACACAAGAACCCCAGCTATGCACATCAACACAAGAACCTCAGCTATGCACATCAACCCAAGAACCATAGCCATCCACATCAACCCAAGAACCACAGCCATCCACATCAACCCAAGAACCACAGCCATCCACATCAACACAAGAACCACATCCATCATCTCAGCCAAGTGTGATCACAGCCGCTGCCACCTAACATTTTTGACCAACAAACACCAACAACTAGAATTGATGGTAGGCAAGAGGGAGATTATTTCCTAGTAAAAGTAGGCCTTAGACAGGGATGTGTGATGTCACCATGGTTGTTCAATATATTTATAGATGGAGTTGTAAGAGAAGTGAATGCTCTGGTGTTGGCAAGAGATGTAGGGTTAAAAGATAAAGATTCTAACACAAAGTGGGAGTTGTCACAGTTGCTCTTTGCTGATGACACTTTGCAGAGGTTGGTTGATGAATTTGATAGGGTATGTAAAAGAAGAAAATTAAATGTAAATATAGGAAAGAGTAAGGTGATGAGGATAAAAAAAATTAGGAAACGGAAGATTGGATATCAGATTGGAGGGAGAGTGTGTGGAGAAGGTGAATGTATTCAGATATCTGGGAGTGGATGTGTCGGCAGATGGGTCTATGAAAGATGAGGTGAATCATAGAATTGACAGGGGGAAAAGGTGAGTGGTACACTGATGAGTCTGTGGAGACAAAGAACTTTATCCATGAAAGCAAAGAGGGAAATGTATGAGAGTATAGTTATACCAACGTACGCTCTTGTATGGGTGTGAGGTATGGGTGGTGAATGTTGCAACAAGGAGAAGGCTTGAGGCAGTGGAGATGTCATATCTGAGGGCAATGTGTGGTGTGAATATAATGCAGAGAATCCGTAATTTGGAAATTAGGAGGAGGTGTGGGATTACCAAAACTATTGTCCAGAGGGCTGAGAAGGGGTTATTGAGATGGTTTGGACATGTAGAGAGGATGGAACGAAATAGAATGACTTCGAGAGTGTATAAATCTGTAGTGGAGGGAAGGTGGGGTAGGGGTCGGCCTAGGAAAGGTTGGAGGGAGGGGGTAAAGGAGGTTTTGTGTGCGAGGGGCTTGGACTTCCAGCAAGCGTGTGTGTGTGTGTTATATAGGAGCAAATGGAGACAAATGGTTTTTAGAACTTGACGTGCTGTTGGAGTGTAAGCAAGGTAATGTTTATGAAGGGATTCAGGGAAACCGGCAGGCCGGACTTGATTCCTGGAGATGGGAAGTACAGTGCCAGCACTCTGAAGGAGGGGTGTTAATGTTGCAGTTTTATAACTGTAGTGTAAGCATGCCTCTGGCAAGACAGTAATGGAGTGAATGATGATGAAAGTTTTTCTTTTTCGGGCACCCTGCATTGGTGGGAAACGGCCGATGTGTTAATAAAAATAAAATAAAAAAATAATTCTAATTAGGCCTAGTAGAGCTTCGTCAACCCTCTCCCCACTTTTCCACATTGATGTGTAACAACAATTGCAATAAATTACAAAATTAAAAAAAAAAAAACTTTTTTTTTTTTTTAAGGTTGTGGGAATTGAACCCTGTTTTCCTTGTATATTCAGTCTAGTTAATACTATTTCATTCAGGTAGAGCATAGGTTTTCAAGGTTTTTAAGCTTATACCTTGAACATCATTAATTATCAGTTCAATGGTGATAAGTTTCAGCTGCTTAGGTATGGAAAAAATGAAGAACTCAAAAGGAACACTATAGTATACAAAACGCAAGAGGGTCACCACATAGAACGAAAGGAACACGTAAAGGACTTGGGAATAATTATGTCTGCTGATCTGTCGTTTAAAGACCATAACAAGACAAAGATCACAACAGCCAGGAAGATGACGGGGTGGGTATTGAGAACTTTCAAAACAAGGGAAATAATGCCGATGGTGACACTATTCAAATCGCTAGTGCTCCCCCACTTAGAATACTGCTCAGTGCTGACGGCCCCGTTCAGGGCAGGAGAAATAGCAGAGCTGGAACAAATCCAGAGATCGTTTACGGCTCACATTGAGCCATTGAAACATCTAAATTATTGGGAACGCCTTCAAGTCTTGAACATGTACTCATTGGAGCGGAGGAAAGAGAGATACATGATAATATATACCTGGAAAGTACTTGAGGGCCTGGTCCCAAATCTGCACACTGCCATAACAACATACTGGAGTGAGAGATATGGGAGAAAGTGTAAAATAAACCCAGTGAGGAGCAGGGGTGCGGTGGGGACAATACGGGAGCACTGTATTAACATCCGGGGTCCCAGACTATTCAACATCTTACCAGAAGATATCCGAAACACGGCTGGAACCAGTGTAGAAGCCTTCGAGAGGAAACTGGACAAATATCTTCACCAGGTGCCAGATCAACCAGGCTGTGATGGATATGTGGGTCAGCGGGCCTCCAGCAGCAACAGCCTGGTTGACCAGGCAAGCACCAGACGAGCCTGGCCCATGGCCGGGCTCAGAGAGTAGATACTCTCGAAACTCTTCAAAGGTATATCAAAGGTGTATAACTGCAGACTTCCTCTTCTGTTATTTTAATTGCAACTACGTACTACTGTATATTAGTTAAGTTAATGACTATGTCTGTTTATTGTTATGCGAGGCTAGTGCTTTGGGATAAACACTCTTAGTTTAGTTAGAGAAAGCATTATGATCTAAACTAAACAGTACATTATTGTATGACCTTTACCTTTGCTGAGTTCCGAGAGTTTTTCTACTACTGGGGTCTGGTCATGGGCCAGGCTCGTCTGGTGCTTGCCAGGTCAACTAGGGTGTTGCTGTTGGTGGCCTGCAACCCCACATATCCATCACAGCCTGCTTGATCTGGCACCTGGTGAAGATACTTGTCCAATTTCCTCTTGAAGACTTCTACATTTGTCCCAGCAGTGTTTCTGATATCTTCTGGTAAGATGTTGAATAATTTGGGACCACGAATGTTGATACAGTGTTCCCTTATTGTGTTCACTGCACCCCTGCTTTTCACTGGATTTATTTTGCACTTCCTCCCATATCTTGCTCCAGTATGTTTTAATGGCAGTGTGCAGATTTGGGACAAGACCCTCAAGTACTTTCCAGGTATATATTATTATGTATCTCTCCTCCACTCCAGTGAGTACATATTTAAGAATTTAAGGCATTCCCACTAATTTAAATGCTCTATTGGCACTATGTGGGCCGTAAATGATCTCAGTATTTGTTCCAGCTCTGGTATTTCTCCTGCCCTTAATGGAGCTGTCAACAATGAGCAGTATTCCAGATAAAGGAGCATGAGCAATTTAAAAAGTGTCTCCATTGGTATTATTTCCCTTGTAATAATGTTGGTATAATTACTGACAAGATGTTAGGTAAAAGGACACAACTGCAGCTATTGCAACATTGTGGCAAAATTGCCACAATAAAATAATGTTGCATTAGCTGCTCTTGTGTCCTTTTACCTAACATTATTTTCCTTATTTTGAAGGTTCTCATTACCCACCCTATCATCCTTCTGGCTGTCATGACCTTTGTCTTATTATGTTCTTTGAAAGAAAGGTCAGCTGACATAATTATTCCCAAGTGTTTCACATGTTATTTTCATTCTGTTTGATGATCCTCTTGCATTTTTCATTCTTTCCATACCTAAGCAGCTGAAACTGATCACCATTGAACATCATGTTCTTCACTGCCCACTGGAAAATCCTGCTTATATCTTCCTGTAATTTTTTCAGTGTCTTCTACTGAAGTGACTTGAATGCTTATTCTGTTGCCATCTGCAAATGATGATACAAAACTGTGATGGGTGTTTTTATCTATATCTACTATAAGGATAAGAAACAGCAGAGGTGCCAGGATAGTGCCTTGGGGAACTGAGCAGTAGCCTCCTAATTTTTTGTCATGACCCTGATGAATCTGGAGCCATTCTTATATGATCTGATAGAAAAGATCCTTTATAACCTGACCTCCGTATCAGAGGACCTGTGAAACTGTTAATTAACCCTTTGACTTGACAACCTGTGTACACATACTATTCCTTGTCTAGGGACCACTTTAAGATATGGAATAATGCTGCACTCCTATAGATTTTAGGTATGTAGGTTGGTAGTCAGCAACCACCCAGGGAGGTACTACCGTCCTGCCAAGTGAGTGTAAAACGAAAGCCTGTATTTGTTTTACATGATGGTAGGATTGCTGGTGTCTTTTTTCTGTCTCATAAACATGCAAGATTTCAGGTACGTCTTGCTACTTCTACTTACACTTAGGTCACGCTACACATACATGTACACGTTTATGTATACACACTCATCTGAGTTTTCTTTGATTTTATCTTAATGGTTCTTGTTCTTATTGCTTTTCCTTTCATATTCCTGGGGAAGTGGAATAAGAATCTTTCCTCCATAAGCCATGCGTGTTGTAAAAGTCAACTAAAATGCCGGGAACAATGGGCTAGTAACTCCTTTTCCTGTATAGCTTACTAAAAAGAAAAAGAAGAAAACCGTCAAAGTGGGATGTTTGAATGTGCATGGATGTTGTGCGAATGATAAGAAAGAGATGATTGTAGATGTTATGAATGAAAAGAAGCTGGATGTCCTGGCTTTAAGTGAGACAAAGCTGAAGGGGGTAGGAGAGTTTCAGTGGGGAGAAATAAATGGGATTAGGTCAGGGGTTTCAAGTAGAATTAGATCTAAAGAAGGAGTGCCAGTAATGTTGAATAATCAGTTATGGCAGGTAAAGAGGGAATATAAATGTATAAATTCAAGGATTATGTGGAGTAAAATAAAGGTTGGATGTGAAAAGTGGGTTATAGTAAGTGTTTATGCACTTGGAGAAGAGAGAAGTGTAGAGGAGAGAGAGATTTTGGGAAATGTTGAGTGAGTGTGTGGGGAGTTTTGAACCAAGTGAGAGAGTAATTGTGGTTGGGGATCTTAATGTTAAAGTGGGTAAAAATGTTGTGGAGGGAGTAGTAGGTAAATTTGGGGTGCCAGGGGTAAATGTAAATGGGAAACCATTAATTGAGCTATGTGTAGAAAGAGGTTTGGTAATAAGTAATACATATTTTATGAAAAAGAGGATAAATAAATATACAAGGTATGATATAGCATGTAAGGAAAGTAGTTTGTTGGATTATGTATTAGTGGATAAAAGGTTGATGGGTAGGCTTCAGGATGTACATGTTTATAGAGGGGCAACAGATATATCGGATCATTATTTAGTTGTAGCTACAGTTAGAATAAAAGGTAGATGGGACAAAAAGAAAATGGCAACAGCAAGTAAGAGAGAGGTAAAAGTGTATAAACTAAGGGAGGAGGAAGTTAGGGTGAGATATAAGCAACTATTGACAGAAAGGTGGGCTAGTGCAAGTATGAGTAGTGGGGGTTGAAGAGAGTTGGGATAGTTTTAAAAATGCAGTATTAGAATGTGGGGCAGAAGTTTGTGGCTATAGGAGGGTGGGTGCAGGAGGAAAGAGGAGTGAGTGGTGGAATGAAGAAGTAAAGGGTGTGATAAAAGAGAAAAAGGTAGCTTATGAGAGGTTTTTACAAAACAGAAGTGTTAATAGAAGAGCAGAGTATATGGAGAGTAAAAGAAAGGTGAAGAGAGTGGTGAGAAAGTGCAAAAGAAGAGCGGATGAAAGAATGGGAGAGGCTCTGTCAAGAAATTTTGCTGAAAACAAAATTTTTTTTTAAGAGTGAGATAAAGAAGGTAAGAAAGCCTAGGGAAAGAATGGATTTGTCAGTTAAAAACAGAGTAGGGGAGTTAGTAGATGGGGAGCTGGAGGTATTGGGTAGATGGCGGGAATATTTTGAGGAACTTTTAAATGTCGATGAAAAAAAGGGAGGCGGTAATTTCATGTACTGTCCAGGGAGGTACAACACCGTTTAGGAGTGAAGAAGAGCAGGATGTGAGTGTGGGGGAGGTGCGTGAGGCATTACGTAGAATGAAAGGGGGTAAAGCAGGTGGAACTGACGGGATCATGACAGAAATGTTAAAAGCAGGGGGGGATATAGTGCTGGAGTGGTTGGTATTTTTGTTTAATAAATGTATGAAAGAGGGGAAGGTACCTAGGGATTGGCAGAGAGCATGTATAGTTCCTTTATATAAAGGGAAGGGGGATAAAAGAGAGTAAAGTGTATGGCAGGGTTATTATTGAAAGAATTAGAGGTTAGACAGAGTAGGATTGCAGATGAGCAAGGAGGCTTTAGAGTGGGTAGGGGATGTGTAGATCAAGTGTTTACAGTGAAGCATATATGTGAACAGTATTTAGATAAAGGTAGAGAAGTTTTCATTGCATTTATGGATTTAGAAAAGGCATATGATAGAGTGGATAGGGGAGCAATGTGGCAGATGTTGCAAGTGTATGGAATAGGTAGTAAGTTACTGAAGGCTGTAAAGAGTTTTTATGAGGATAGTGAGGCTCAGGTTAGGGTGTGTAGGAGAGAGGGAGATTACTTCCCGGTAAAAGTAGGTCTTAGACAGGGATGTGTAATATGTCACCATGGTTGTTTAATATATTTATAGATGGGGTTGTAAAAGAAGTGAATGCTAGGGTGTTGGGGAGAGGGGTGGGATTAAATTATGGTTAATTAAATGCAAACTGGGAGTTGACACAGTTACTTTTTGCTGATGATACTGTGCTTATGGGAGATTCTAAAGAAAAGTTGCAAAGGTTAATGGATGAGTTTAGGAGGGTGTGTAAAGGTAGAAAGTTGAAAGTGAACATAGATAAGAGTAAGGTGATGAGGGTATCAAACGATTTAAATAAAGAAAAATTGGATATCACATTGGAGAGAGGGATTATGGAAGAAGTAAATGTTTTCAGATATTTGGGAGTTGACGTGTCAGCGGATGGGTTTATGAAGGATGAGGTTAAGAATAGAATTGATGAAGGAAAAAAAAGGTGAGTGTTGCGTTGAGGTATCTGTGGAGACAAAAAACGTTATCCATGGAGGCAAAGAAGGGAATGTACAAAAGTATAGTGGTACCAACACTCTTATATGGGTGTGAAGCATGGGTTGCAAATGCTGCAGTGAGGAGGAGGCTGGAGGCAGTGGAGATGTCCTGTCTAAGGGCAATGTGTGGTGTAAATATTATGCAGAAAATTCGGAATGTGGAAATTAAGAGAAGGTGTGGAGTTACTAAAAGTATTTGTCAGAGGGCTGAAGAGGGGTTGTTGAGGTGGTTTGGTCATTTAGAGAGAATGGATCAAAGTAGAATGACTTGGAGAGCATATAAATCTGTAGGGGAAGGAAGGCGGGGTAGGGGTCATCCTAGAAAAGGTTGGAGGGAGGGGGTAAAGGAGGTTTTGTGGGCGAGGGGCTTGGACTTCCAGCAAGCATGTGTGAGCGTGTTAGATAGGAGTGAATGGAGACGAATGGTTTTTGGGACCTGACAAGCTGTTGGGGTGTGAGCAGGGTAACATTTTATGAAGGGATTCAGGGAAACCAGTTAATTGATTTAGTTGGACTTGAGTGCTGGAAATGGGAAGTACAATGCCTGCACTTTAAAGGAGGGGTCTGGGATAGTGACAGCTGGGAGGGTCTATTCTCAGCTGTTGTATCTGAGCGCCTCTGCAAAGACAGTGATTATGTATGAGTGTGGTGAAAGTGTTGAATGATGATGAAAGTATTTTCTTTTTGGGGATTTTCTTTCTTTTTGGGTCACCCTGCCTTGGTGGGAGACGGCCGACTTGTTGAAAAAAAAAAATCTGCTGACATATCTACAGCCTATAGATACCTGTGGTTGGCAAGTTGCCTGATCCAGTGTCTGAATAGTGATCAATAATACTGCCTATCGTGTGATTCCTAAGCTAGCTATTTACATAAGTAGGATTTTTGAAGAGGTGCAACCTCTTGCATGGAGTAAATTGGGGGAAGTACTATGTGATACTTTCAATACCTTTCTTGGACTGTATAGCAACTGAAACAGTTCAGGAAAGTGCACATGGGATTAGTATTTCATTTGAATAATAATATTTTTTTTCTAGGGCCTTCTGGAAGACTTGACATTAGCTTGGAAGTTGGAGATTTTTTTTTTTTTTACACGTTGGCCGTTTCCTACCGAGGCAGGGTGACCCAAAAAGAAAGAAAAACACAAACAGAAAGAAAAAACTTTCATCGTCATTCAACACTTTCACCATCACTCATACATAATCACTGTCTTTGCAGAGGCGCTCAGATACGACAGTTTAGAAGTCCCTCCAAACTGCCAATATCCCAAACCCCTCCTTTAAAGTGCAGGCATTGTACTTCCCATTTCCAGGACTCAAGTCTGGCTAACCAGTTTCACTGAATCCCTTTGCAAAATATTACCCTGCTCACACTCCAACAGTGGGAGATGTCTTCAAAAAATACCATTCTAATACAAACTCTAGTATTATCTGCCAGGGATAATACAATACAGTCCTGTGATTTGTGTTCTTGACTATGTAAGGTATGAGAATGTAAGATAATTATGACTTGAACAGAGCTTTCCACTGTCAAGGCCTTTGATTTTATGTTGTTGATTATTACTCCTTGGGTTTAATTTATTTTAAAGTTGAAGATTTGTTGAATCACTTTCCTCATTATTGCTTATGCATACATTTTGTGTTATCACATGATAATTACACTTGCTAATGACTTTCACAAAGTCTGTGTATATTAAATTGGCATCTTGCTTATATTCTAATGCCTTTAAAATCATTTCATAGTGATTCCATTTGGAGGGAAGGGGTAAAGGAGGTTTTGTGTGCGAGGGGCCTGGACTTCCAGCAAGCATGCATGAGCTTGTTAGATAGGAGAGAGTGGAGACAAATGGTTTTTATGACTTGATGTGCTGTTGGAGTGTGTGGTAAATAACATTTATGAAGGGATTCAGGGAAACTGAGAAGCTAGACTTGAGTCCTGGAAGTGGGAAGTACAGTGCCTGCACTCTGTAGGAGGGGTGTTGATGTTGCAGTTTTTTTAACTGTAGTGTGAGCATGCCTCTCGCAAGACAGCGATGGAGTGAATGATAATGATGAAAGTGTTTCTTCTTTTTTGGGTCACCCTGAGTTGGTGGGAAATGGCCGATGTGTTAATAAAATTAAAAAATCACAATTAAAAAATTCATACTATGATATTATAATAATATTTATTTTATTATTTTTAATGCTTTCATATTTTTTCCTACAATATTTTTCCCTCCATTCCAGATGAGCACCTCTCCTACCATGAAAGTGGGGAATGGGGTAAGATTGATCATAATAATCATGTAGATGTTGAAACAATGGGCATTTTGTAGTTATTGAGGTGTAGAAAGGAGTAAATGTAGAAATGTTGTATGGGTATATTTTAGTTGATGCATAGTAAGTCTTTCACTGCACACATGATTAGTGAATAAACTCAGCCAGGTCAAAGTAGCAAGGAAATTTCAATAGTGGATAAAGTAAGGCTTAAATAATAGAAAATAGTTATTGATTAACCCTTCCAGTAGCCATCATATAGAACTAAGTCATTGAGGCTGGGGTTCCTCACTGAGTTCTACATCATGGGCTCAGCTCACTCAGATAAGCTGTGAGCAGTAAATTTTGGCCTAGATATGAGAGAATGCATCTGTGCTATGAGTGTGCACAGTATAAAAAATAAATTCCTGCCCACGGGTTTCATGATGAGAAAAGCAAAACTGTGACAGTGTGTATGGTTTAAAATAACGACTTTGAGGTGTTTTCTTGGATGGTTTTTATGGTTTTATTAGCTATTTCTTGGTATTATTTGATAGAATGGGCGACATACTACTGAGGTTCTATTCTGGGACTTGCGTAATTACATCATAACACACAGGGTTCCTTGAGGTTCTGTTGTGAACCCACGTAAATGTGTCAGCAGGTGATGATAACACTTGGGTCCCTCAAGGTTCTTGTGTGGTACCCACATTGTTACTACTGCACATAAATGACACCTGTAAGCCTAGAATCGTGCATTTAAATATTTACCCATGGTTCAAAACTAATGAGAAACAATATAGATTTGAATTTCCAAAACTAGAATATCACTGGAATCATCTACAGGAATGGTAAAATAATGGCTGCTGGAATTGAACCATAGCAGATAAGAAGTATAATAATGGGCAAGGGATAAGAAGTATAATAATGGGCAAGGGATAAGAAGTATAATAATGGGCAAGGGAGCAAGGAGAACTAATAAAATGTTCCACTTAGGAGAAGAACAAACACCAGAGAGATCTTCAGCCTCATTCTACATATATGATCAGAACCCAGTTATAAGATTGACATTCAGGAACTTGAAAAAAGGGGAGCATTAAGAACTGTGATGTGCATATAACATCCAGTACATTATCCCAGAACTTGAGTTCATGGCCATAGTAAAAGAAAAAGAAACAAAAATTAAAAAAAAAATGCAATGAGGTTACCAGAGCAAAGAAATAAAAAGATACCAAGAAATACGATGGGAACTGTAGCTGGTAATGCTAAAAGAACACAGAGGCAACTTGATCATTATGTACAAAATGTTCAGACAGATTGAAAAGAAACATGAGCATGAGATTAACCAGAAAGATTAGATATATTTTAAAAGTAAATGATAAGATGAATAGTTACAAGGAAACATTTTCATCACAGTAGCAAAGTGGAATAAGATAGGAAAAACATACTGGAAACCCCCCAAAAAATGTATAGGGAGTATAAAGGAAGTGAATGTGTTCTGATATTTGGGAGTGGTTGTGTTGGCAAGTGGGTCTATGGAAGACAAAATTAACCAAAGAATAGTAGTATCAACATTTTTACAGGGGCAAGGCATGGGTTTTGAACATTAGAGTGAGGAGGCAGTAGCTAGAAACAGTGGAGTTGTTGTTTGAGAGCAATGTGTAAGGGTGAACATTATGCAGTGAATTCAGAGCATAGAAATTAGAAGATGGTGTCACTTTATCAAAAGTATAATTCAGAGGGCTGAGGAGAGGTTGCTGAGGCGGTTTGGGCATTTAGAATGGAGCAGAATAGGATGATTAAAAGGGTGTTTAAATCTGGTATGGAAGGAAGAAGGGGTAGGGGTTATTCCAGGAAGAGTGGCAGGGAAGGGGTAAAGATGGTTTTTGAGTGCTAGGAGCTTCAGCATCCAGCAGGCTTGTGTGAGCACGTTAAATTGGAATGAATGGAGACAAGTGATTTTTATGGCTTAACAGTGCTGTTGGAGTGTGAGCAAGATAACATTCATGTAGGTATTCAGAAGAAACCAATTACAGTGGAACCTCGGTACCCAAACAGCTCAGTAAAAAAAAATCACTCGGTAGTCGACCATTTGCTCGGCACTAGACCAAACAAACATGACCTGCCAGAACATGTGCGTCAGTCTCCCCACAGATGTCGCTCAGTGCAAAACTCTGCTGAACTTCGTGGTAAACTATTTCGTGTTTCTTCTTTCTTCACATTTTTTTTGGTATTTTTTTATATTTGTATAAACAAGTCACCATGGGGCCTAAGAAGATTAGTGATAACAGCCAACCAAAAAGAAAATTAGTTAAGAGTCACAATAGAGATGAAAAAAGAACTCATAGCAAAATATGAAAGCAGTGCCCACATGTCTGATCTTGCTACTTGTGTAAAACATTCATTGTTTTATATTTGCTGTGAAAATAATTTCAATCTATTCATTATTAATGGTGCCAAGTCAAGAAATAGGTCAATATCTTACTTCCAAGATAATCTAGGAAAATGTGTGCATAGAAAGATTGTGCTATTTTTGATCTATTTGTTAAGATAAATGTGATTAAGTGTGTTTGCCCTGATGTAAACACCGACTCCGCCTCTCCATATAATATGCCTTTTATTAATTGTGCTTCTAGGTTATCTGTCATGTTTCTGATATCAAGTTGGAATAAATGTGATAGATAGATAACCTTTATTATTAATACAGTAGACTGTCATTTAGCACGAGATTATGTTACACGGTATGGGTATTACACGATTGAAGAATTGTGGCATATTATCTAACACAACATAAAAATGATATTACACGGTTCGTGAGAGGGGAAAAAAAATTGAGCGTACGGTCGCCCGCGGTGGGTTAAACCATTGAGTCAGTGGGGGTCCTACTGAGGGTGGCTATGAGCCACATCAAGTGTTTAATGCTGACGAGACAAGTGTTTTCTGGAAGAAAATGCCAACACGAACTTATATCAGTCAGCAAGAGAAAAGTGCACCAGGCTTCAAGACAGCAAAGGATCGCTTCACCTTGCTCCTTTGCGGTAATGCATCACGTGATTTCAAGTGTAAGCCCAATCCTCGTGCTTAGAGGAAAAGGGAATTTGTTTTTCCTTCACTCAAACTGTAAGTTTATTCAGATACACGGGGCCAGGAGCTGAGTCTCGACCAATGCACCTCTTCAAGGGGGGCTCCTTGCTGTGGTGAAGAGGCTCTTGGTCTGAGGAATCGGACCTTTTGGTCTTCTTCCTCAGACCGAACCTAATTACCCCCAATCCCCTCCTTTTCCCATTTTCCCCATCCTCCCTTTTCCCTTTCCTCCTCTTCCTCCTCATCCCTTCCTTATTTCCTTCCCATTTTTAACCTGGGAGCTTCCTCCACAGGCATTCTAGTTCCTAGGTAGGGTTAAGGGTATCGTGGTCCATCCCATTCCGTTGAGG